>JADKLZ010001483.1:29559743-29574565 GCA_021533235.1 Biomphalaria straminea
TTTCATGTCATGCTTTATAATGTCTGTTTTCCCTGGCAAACTTGAAAAAATTTCTTTGAAATCATTAACAATGTTCATTATGTCCCTTGTCTTTTCTGGAGATAAACTTCCCAAATTTAACTTTTCCCATGTTTGACTATCTTTTGTTTCTAATATAGGTATATTTTTAATATCATTTTCTTTGGTTTCCTCATTAATTAATACCATGAAACATTCATGTATTTGATTATCAATTTCTTCATTTTCTGCATCTAAGTTTTGAATTTGATTAGTTTGATTTTCTTTGTCTACCTCTGTATCTATACCCTGAAATTGTTCTTCATTTCTTTCTGTGTATAGTTTCAAATTATTTATATGGTACGTTTTTATTTTCCCATTCATGTTTATCTTGTAGTTTACTTCACTTGTTTTGTGTGTAACAGTAAATGGTCCTTTCCATTGTTTTTCTAATTTGTTTTTTAAGTCAATTACCAAAAGTAATACCTTATCTCCTACTTCTAACTTTCTTAATTTTCTTTTTTCATTTAAGTTCTCATGCACTGTTTCTTTATATTTCATATTATTCTCATAAGCTTCTTTCCATATCTGTTTTAAATCTAATACTGTTTCATTAATATTTTCATTTCCCTCTTTGTCTATAATTAGGCTTTCTTTAAAAATTTGTAACTCATCCCTGGGTTTCCTTCCATGAACCAACTCATATGGTGAAAATTGAGTTGCCTCATGAATATTATTTCTAAGAGAAAATAGAACAAAGTTAATATATTGATCCCAGTTTTTCTGATTGTTTTCTACAATTTTAACTAAAGCTCTCTTTATAACTCCGTTTAGTCGTTCACAACAACCGTTACCTTCTGGGTGGAATGCTGAAGATCTAATATGTTCTATGCCATATTTTAATGTCCATCTTTTAAATAGCTCAGATGTGAACATAGATGCATTGTCTGATAGCAATGTTTTTGGTATCCCATGTCTCACTATGAACTTTTGATCTAAAGCATTAATAATATTCTCTGTGTCTATATTAGATAATGCTACTGCTTCAGGATATCTACTGAACATATCCACTATTGTCAATATGTATCTATTATTGTGCTCAGTTTTGGTTAAAGGTCCTATGATGTCTATTGCTATCTTTTGAAATGGTTTATTTGGTTCATCCATTGTCTGTAATGGAGCTTTACCCAATTTACCCTTAAGTCCTCTTCTTTGACACATGTCACATGACCTTATGTAGTTTGATATGGTTACTTTCATTTTAGGCCAAAACACTTGGGTTGCTAAGTTTCTGAAACATTTCTTAATACCTCTGTGTGCACTTAAATTACTATCATGTGATAAAATCATGACATCCTTCCAATACTTTTGAGGTAAAACTAACTGTTTTATTTCTCTACCATTTAGTTTTGTTTTCCTAAACAGTACTCCTTCTTCTATGACAAATTTCTCAATTGGGTTATTGTTCCTTTTATCACTAATCCTATCATAGATTTTCCCAATTATGTTATCCTGTTTTTGTTCTTGAGCTAGTTTATTTATTCCTTTTAAACCTTCATTTTTAATTTCTTTAGGTACCTCTTTTTGTTGCTCTGTGTCTATATGCTCATGACTTTGTATTTCAAATTGTTTTGTGTCTATATTATTATGCTCATGGTCTTGTGTTTCAACTTGTTTTAATTCTTCTTCTTTCTCCTTATCTTTCTCAACATTAACTGTTTCATTATTTATATTACTAGGTTTCTGTGTTTCTACTTTAGGCTTATCTTTAGATCTAGTTATAACCATATTGCTTATATAGTTATCTGATTCTGTCTTTTTGTTTTGTTTAAACATTTCATATTTCTTTTCCCATGCTTCAATTTCTTGTTTGGAGCATTCTTTCAAACCTGTCAAATTTCCTATCAACATGTCATGTCTCATATTAGGCATAGCTACTCCCTCACAATGACCAGTATAGAATGGTGTCTCAATGAACACTTTAAATACTTTAAACTCCTTTATACTGCCATCTGCTAACTCAACTTTTCTACTATATCCCTTATAGTACTGTGGTTCAATCAGATCAGCCCTGACGACCAATGTATTAGATCCACTATCTCTAATCGCTTGAATAGGCACATTGTTTATAAAGGCTGGATAAAAAGCAAAATTGTTTTTGTTTTCCCTAACAAAATAAACTCTATCAGAATTTCTACTTTTGTATTCCCTGCTTTTGTTTCCACTGTGTGTGTTATTACTGTATTTGTTGTTGTAATTGTTGTATCTATTACTACTGTCTGATCTGTAATTGTTCCTATCATCTGTTCTATTGTAATTATTTGCACTACCTGATCTATTGTGATTGTTTGCACTACCTGATCTATTGTAATTATTTCTACTGTTTGACCTATTTTGTGTTCCCCAGCAGTTCATAGCTAAATGTCCCTTTCTATTGCATCTGTAACATACTACATCTCTGTTGTTTGTTCTATTTCTACTATTATTGTATCTAGAATGTTGGCTATCCCTACTTCTGTTTCTACTCCTATCAGTATTTTCTTGAGTGTATCCAACTAGATCAATATTCTTTTTGTCTTTGCATGAAAAAGGGTTGTTAGGATAGGCATTTTTATATGTTCTTATGATTTCAGTGACATCATCTAAAATTTTAGGATTTCTCTCTTTAATAAAAGATTGTAGTTGGTGGTCACATTTAGCAATGAAATTGTCTACTAGTATAAAATTCTTTAAACCCTCAAATGAATTTTCTATCTTTTCAAATCCTAGCCATTTATTAAAATAGTCCTTTTCCATGTTTATAGTGGTTTGGGGTTCTGTCTGATTAGATGGAGTATTATCAAAGTACTTTTTCCTAAATGTGCTGGCATTGTGGCCATATGCATTGAGCAGTTCCTTTTTTAAAGTTTGGTAGCTGTTTTGCACAGTGTGATCATGATTTTGGCATATTGTAAGAGCCTGTCCTTGCACAAAATCAAGCAGAATTTGAGACCATTCCTCCTCCCTTATATTACAGTTTGTCATTTTTATTTCATATCTTTTTAGATAGTCTGAAATACAGTCCCTAGCTTCTTGGAAAGGTTGTAGTTTTTTCCTTAACCAATGGTTATTATCACTTGCAACATTAGTAGTGTTGTTTGTATTACTATTATCAGTTTCATTATGATTGTCTACACTGCCAGTATTAGAATTATCATTTGTATTAGAGTTGTTTGATTTTTTCTGTTTCTGTTCAGCATCAATTCTTAGTTTCTCAAGGTCATATTGTAATTTCCTATCAGCTTCTTCTTTTATTAATTGGGCTTCCCTATCTTTTTCTTTTTCCCTTATTTCTGTTTCTTCCCTTCTTTCTTTATCTATTCTATCTCTCTCTGATGTCACCATTTGTTGTACATAGCTAGCTAGGTCTTTCCCTTTAAGTTCTAGCTGCTTTGCCTCAGCAATAATTTGCTGGCGAAAAGTCTCCATATAATCATATGGTGGAGCTGTTGCCATTATGATTAATTCAAATAGTACAAATAATACTGTATTGATATGGCCTCCCTACTGGCCTAAATATCACAATTTAGTTAAATACTTTTTTATAATATATAATGTATATATATATAAATATAGTCAATTCTTGATACCTTTGCCTTATCTCAAATATCAACAAATATCAATTTAGTGGACTTACTCACTGCCACAACAACACAGATCTAGATTTATATTAAAACTCAAGTGGACTTACTCACAGCCACAAACTCCTTAAATGTAATTGCAACTTGATTCAGTGGACTTACTTCTGGCCACATACACATGTACATATATAAATATTGGACTTACTTATTGCCAAATAATACTCTAGGACTATTCTAGTCTCTAGTCTAGATTCAATATACTCAAATATACTCAAATAACTCAATAATATACCTCAAATAACTCAAATATCTCAATATTATACCTCTCAACAGTAAATCACACTTTAGTGATACTGATAAAAACTCTGACCACTTAGAATGTGTTTGAACACATCTACAATATGTCAACCGATTAAATCGGGACAAAAGATCTATATATAAATATAATTAAATCCTTAGACTCAGATGTCTTTAGGATAAATAGATCTGCGTTCTCATGAGTATATAACAATGTAGTTATAACTCGAAAACAGTCTAGAACTTATACTAGACTAAACATGGCCTACCTGATCTCACTTAAGATAAAATTAATAATATATAATAATAATAAAGTAAAATAGACGTAATAAGACACAAAAAATAAATCTAGTCTAATGAGATGAGACTTTTTTAAGGAAAAGACAAGAAAGGTACAATGAATATAACGTCACATTACTTGTAAAAAAAAATATAATAAAAGATCTAGATTGATTTTATGACGAAGATACAAACAAGACGAGACAATCTAAACAATTACTGAGACTTCATTAATGAGTAGATCCACTTTCTATTGTGCCCTTATGGCGCCCTCACCAGGCAATCTACTCTTAACAAAGATCTACTATCCCTATAGACTTAAAACTAATGGAGAAGAAGATATAACTTATCTTTATAGTCAGAATCTGTCCCTCGGTCCATGGAACGCCCACTGGTCAGCTTAACACACGTTCCCCACTGACGTAGGTAAGGTAAGGTGTGCTCCCACAAAGGCTACTTGACGGCAGTACAACGTTGTGTCACTCTCTCCTGGTGCTGCTCAAAATAAGGTACAGGTACGAAGTCCTCTGGTGTTCTGGTTAGGTCAGGTTCCACTGCTCACGGTTCCGGTTCTGTAATGTTGATCTGTTGGTGCTGTCTTCTGGTCACTGGTCAGGAACAAAAGTCATTGAGACAAGCTGGTGGTGCTGTCTCAAGAGAGATGAGGAAAAATGGCTAAGTCCAACTCTCTCTTTTGATGAATATAACGTTGTTCAACTTTAAAAGTTGAATAAAAAATCACGCAGTGTGATAGTAGGGTTTATCATCACTCGTGTGTAGATGTAGAAGTACAGCAACACTGCAACAGTCTTGCGAATAATAGATCTAATCCAACAAGCCAAGGTGACGAAAGGTGACGTCAACAGTCGACTTGTAGATCCAAATAGTAAATATATCCAGAGGTGACTTTCCGTACTTCAATAAAATATCCAAACTGCCGTAATGAGGTATACTGGAGGTATATTAACGACTGACTGTCCTTAAATACTTGCAACGGACGAAATAACTTTCTTGCAATGGATCTCGAGTGTTAAGACTTGTAGATCTCAGAAGACAAAATGGCTGGCCACGCCAAATCACATTGACTGGTAGAGTTGGGTCCAAAATAGTTTCGAACTTTTCTTCTTTTGATAAATCCACTGGAATAAGCGATGCCAAAAGGATCCAGCTGCAGTCCAGACCTAATGACACAAACGTAGGCTAGATCCAGTGAAAAACTGATAGTCAAGTGTACTTGTCAATATGTAAACTGTAGATCTAAGTTGTAGACGAAATCGAAGATCCAACTGACGCCTAGATTCAGAGTCAAAATCGGCCTGTCGAGGGTCGCCACTTCTGTTAAAGCGTGGTTTTAGGGCTGTGTAAGTTGACTTGTTGACTTGCGAGATCGTTCACACCACGCTCACAGAAATATTCAATAAGTGAATAACGATAGTTGAACTTGAACTTATTTACACTTTAATACTCAAATATAAGGACACAGTCAGAAATCGTGTTGCTAATTCTAGGCGTCACGTCCGTCTCTATCTTTCGTCGTTATGTAATCCTAGTTTTTAATCCCTACGTCACGTCATTCTATAGATACCCGATTTTCCCAATACTTCTACGCGTCAAGTCATTACAATACAATTGTATACAAAAAGTAGCCATCTTGTATCCATGGAAACCGTTTTAATTTAAACCGTTTTTATTTCTTGATATTAAGAGAGAGATTACTCTGAGATTTCTTCCTGTATCTCTCTCTTTCTCCTGTTTCATTTATTTATCTCTACCTCTCACTCCTCTCTCTCTCTCTCTCTTTCTCTCTCTCTTTCTCTACCTCTCTTTGAATCATTTCTCTCTAATCGTCTCTCCTTTGTTGATTTCAATTATCCCTCGGAGTCTCTCACAGCGTAGGTCTACGCTGTAATGTCGACACTGAACACTCTAATACAATTTAGACTCATTTCTAGGAACTACCTTACATGGGAAGAAAATGAAAGATCTACTCAATTAACATTAAGACATATTGTTATGTTATAGTTAGAAAGTATGTTAGTTATGTTAGATAAATAAATTGTGTATAGTTTTTAGCGACGGTAAAAGTAGTGACGTAGAGAGACAGACTAATGGCGTAGTAGACAAAGAGTGATAAGAAGACCAACATGGCGTTATTCTAGGAGTAGGCTGTTTTACAAATGGTGTTATAGTATTTAGAAGACTGGACGGACTTCCCAGTGATAAATAAACTTTAATAAAGTGCCATTTTATAGGTTTGAATGTGTTGTCAACTATATCATGTTGTAGGTGTGTTTGTGGCTAAATATAGAATAGTAAGTGACATATAAACATAATCGAAGTCAGATAGATTAGCCCACAACAATAAGAAAACATTTGTCTACATTGAAATAATTTTTGTCCTTCTAGTGGAAGACCGCCTGGTTGTGTGGAATGCGCTCTGGTGTGTCATCTCTATGGTCCCGGGTTGCAGTCCTGCCTAGAAACAGAAACAATAATGGATGCTTAGCTGTACACTGTACACGTGAATAAGCTCACGCTTTTACAAACACAATTAGGCAGGTCAGACAGTGCAGGCAGGTCAGATGGGGCTCGAAGGTCAGATAGAGCTCGCAGGTCAGATAGGGCTCGCAGGTCAGGTAAGGCTAGCAGATCAGATAGGGCTCGCAGGTCAGAAAGGGCTCGCAGGTCAGATAGAGCTCGTAGGTCAGATAGTGCACGCAGGTCAGAAAGGGCTTTACTATCATATAAGGCCTGCCTATCAGATAAGACCCGCAGGTTAGATAAAGCCAGCAGGTCACAAAGTGCTCACAGTTCAGTTAGGACCCGCCGATCAGATAGGGCCTCAGGTGAGCTAGAACTTGCATGTCACATAGGGCCCTTCGAAGTCGCAAATGTTTGATTTCGTTGGGCTTCATAATTTTTTTCGCCTTGACTCGGAAATGAATATAACTCTCAATGAAAAAAAAAGATGGTAACACAATCTCGGAAGTCGAATTCTCCGCTGCTGAACAAAAAGCTCTAAAAAATAGATTTTCTTTTTTTTGTTTTTCATTTCTGGTTAAAAAAAATCAAGACTGAACCAGTAAATGACCAGTACACAACAATAGATGACCAATGGTCTTTCGCCTCATCACACTGACTAAAGATTTGAAATGACTTCCTTGCTCACTTCCCACCCCTTCACTATTTCAACGTTGTCCTTTATGTGCTCCAGAGACTTAAGGTTTTTCTATATCAAATTTCTAGACTTAATTTTAGGTAAGAGTCACTGAGGAATTAAACCTAGGCAGATTTTCTAAAGATTAGTCATTAGGATAAGAAGAAAGGTGCCGCAGGCGATGAAAAGATAACTTTCGTAAACCCCTGCGGACAACCGACTTGTCCGACTAAAGGAGGTGCAATATAAGCAGGTCACAGAATGGTCGGCGTGGTCACTTGAAATATTGCACTGATATTTATTGTTTGGCATCGAAGATGTGTTATTGTAATAAATATAATCAATCTGGCTCCGTAACCCTTCCGGAGTTTTCAGATTAGGCAGTTTAAATCAGTAATCCTATATCTGAGATTAACCGCGCAGTGGTTTCCAGATTAGGCAGTTCAGATCAGTAATCCTATATCAGAGACGAACCGCTCAGTGGTTTCCAGATTATGCAGTTTAGATCAGTAATCCTATATCTGAGATTAACCGCGCAGTGGTTTCCAGATTAGGCAGTTCTTAGTATAGTTTTTGTGTATAAAAGGTTTTTGGAGCCAGAGTCTTGTTCGGACCGATTCTTCTAATGTTTGTGTGTAAGCACTCAGATGTCAGATAACATGTATTCTGATATTGGTCCTTAAAGGCAAACCCTTAAGTGGTTAGGCTTACGATTGAACTATATCTTAACCCGAGCTTAATTGAAACCATATTCTCACCGCTACATAAATATGTTTGTTCAGGAATATTTTTGTACAGGAATATGTTTGTAGCCTGATACCCTGCAACCTTTCCCCTAAGATATCTTTACAATTTCTTCTCTTTAAAAAACCCTTATATATGTAATTTGATAGCCTTAAAGACCTAACAACATTCCTTCAAATTCTGTCGATATCCGCTGCAAAAACCTCCAGCAACTACGTTCATTACGTTAATTGGATTTGCACGCGACGCGCATTAATTTATCGCCCGAAAGATGAACACGCCCACTTTGAAAGGATACGCCCACTAGCAGATTATCATTAATTAAAAGGCTCTTTTTTTTTTCAATGTGTAATTAGAAAAAAGAAAATAGCGGAGAAATGTAATGATTTAAAAAAATATTATCTGACCTTTGATGGCCAGTCAGTGGTCGAGTTATATGTCTGTTAAAGCAAGATGGAGCCTAAGCTTGTCTTTAGCGAGTTTGGTGGGACCTGTGTTTATTACCTTTAGCTTACCAACAAAAAAGTGCCTTTGGCGAACGGTCGCCCCTCCCCATACTGGATGTATGCCCTGTCTAGCGCGACTGTCTTACTATGCCACTATAAGAGAATGCTTTGGTCTATCCACATCCACTTTTTTAAAGTACATTCTCATAACTAGTCAGTCTTTTTTAGCGGCCCCCGTAAGGGGAAAAAGCCGCTATTAGGTTTGTGCAAAATGCCCGTCTGTCCGTCTGTCACACTCAGGGTGCCAAAACTAGAAAAGATACGAAAAATATTTTTTCACCATTAAATGCGGCTTGAAAAGTTTAGGTGCAGCGGCTACTTTTAGTTTTCTAAAAGCAAACCGTTTAATTTATAAAATTAATTATGCAAGCGATTTTTTAATAACAAAACACCAATTCTGAAACAATAACGTAAATCTAAGGGAGGAAATGTTACTAGAAAAAATGCTCTTGGCATGTAGATGTCACGCAAATTTTTTAAAATGAACTTTTAGCAGCGGCTTACGTGTACTAGCGTAAAGCCCGGAAATGACATGAATCTAAACTAATTTCTTAAATTAAAAAAAAATCATATTTAAAAAAAAAATTGTTTAGTGTCCCCATTTGAATGAAAGAAGCATATTTTTGTGCGTTTTGTCTGTTGGTTGGTCTGTCCGTCACGGTTAGAAAAAAACACACTAAAGGCTTTTGAAAATATGATTTAACCTTTACTGTTCTTTCAGAAATATTGCGATAGTTTAAGGATGGGAGCATACAGGAATTGAGCCAGGGACCAACGATAAATCCGAACTAAAGTCTAGTGCGCAAACATCAAGATAAGGCAGGTTTATACCCTGCTCGCCATCCTCCGTCGTCCACCGAGAAGTTAATTATTTTTAACTTAGAAGGAACATCCGATTGATCCGAAACATCTTGCGAATAGGCGGATCTGACAGGGATCAGACTCCGACGGGGGCCGCCTCTGAGTTTGTGTATCACACGAACTCTCTTTGTAATCTTGTTTAGTCTTGTATTCAAATGATTTAGAACAGTCTGGAATGTTTCTAAATTGTTAAGACAGTGATTCCCAAACTTGTTTGTCTCCAGCATCCCTTTCCTTAGTTTCCATGTTTCGTTAGACCCCCTGCTTAGCTAATTATGCATTGTTAAAAATTCATCAACTGTGTATTATTCTTTCTCACTGGGTGCTTATTCGTTACTGCTTCGTATTCTTCTAGACAGATTTTTGCTGCTGAGCTGTCAGCTCTTTTGCAGACTGTGCCAAGAAAAATAGTGTGCTGTTTTCTTCAGTTGTTCAGCACTGCCATACAGGGTGTTGGTTATATTGGGCTGCCGCTGTAGTGGTAGTAGGGTCTGAATAAGGCGGATTAGGGAGGGGCATTAAAAAAGGATATTGTTTGGGGTTTCATAAGGGTGGGCGCAGTACAAAGGGGGTCGGGGAGTTGTATGAAATTTATTTTATTGAGGTGTGTTCTCAAGGCCGGCCCTACAGAATGCAGATTTCGCGGGGCCCAGTCTGGGTAGGGATAAGGATAATAAGTGAAAATGAAGATTTTGTATCAGAATATAAATTCGTCTTTACATTTGATTCATACTTTACTAAGTACAAAATCACTGTCAAATAACTTTACGAAACATCTACAGTAGATAGTTTTCCAACAAAAAGCTGATACACATTCAGATTTGCCTTTTACATTTACTATCGACTAGCAAAAAAATCGCTTTTAAGAACAAAAAATATACGCCAATGAGTGGGCTACAAAGTGGGCTGCTTTGATAGTAAAATTTCAAATTGGGCCTCTATTTTGTTAAGTTTTTATATTAAAACTTTTTGGTTAGTGAAGTCCAATATTTTTTAAATTATCATTAGGACAATTGCTGAACCTTGCTGAAATCTTTTTTTCCCCAATAGATAAGATAATGAAAAAACAATTACAAATTTTGTACTGATAATCTGATAAGTCTCAGGTGTTATCTTCATGAAACTAGAAGAGTAGATAAGTCTCAGGTGTTATCTTTATGAAACTAGAAGAGCTGATAAGTTTTAGGTGTTATCTTTATGAAACTAGAAGAGCTGATAGGTCTCAGGTGTTATCTTTATGAAACTAGAAGAGCTGATAAGTCTCAGGTGTTATCTTTATGAAACTTGAAGAGCTGATAAGTCTCAGGTGTTATCTTTATGAAACTAGAAGAGCTGATAAGTCTCAGGTGTTATCTTTATGAAACGAGAAGAGCTGCCCTATGATTTATTTTTTTAATTAATTTAAAAATATTTAGAAGCTAATTGATATTGCAGATTTGTTTGCCTTTCTTAAACATTCGTCCATAGAAAATACTTCTTAGAAAATGTGTTTGTTTTCTTAAAGTTAGGTAACAAAATTACTTGCATCTTTATGATCTTTTAACTGATAGAAATCGACAAATAATGTGTTGTTCACATGAGATGCAGGTGTGATTATAGAAATACATTGTAAAGCTTTAACGAGACAGACATTGCTTAGGTCAAGACCTATTCTAAAAAGTTAAGAGTTTCTAAAGCTATAATCTTCATTATTTATAATCAGTATAATTATCAGTACGAGTTGCTAAATTCCTAATCATAGACTCATATATTATATCTAGACTGGAAACTGGAAACTAATTCTTATCTGTGATTTATCGATTCACTGACATATATACATGTATAGAAAGATTTTTATGTACGCAACACTTTTTCAAGCTCTAAGGGACGTTTCCCCAATCAATCTTTTCTGGCTTAGAAAAGCAATGATCTTTAGTTTTCATAGTTTGGAAATAATGCAAAATCATTTCTCAGATTACCTTTAGAATGGACTATTAATCAATAACCATATATTCAAGCTAATATTTGAAACAAAGCCATTTCCATTGAGATAATGTCACAAAAATGCTAGCTCGAGATTCATGTTTGTTGATTTTAATCATCTTATGTACATTTAAATGGAGTGATTACCTAGATCTTTCTAGATTATGTATCCATACATTTCAAAATAATAATTATGTCACCAGAGTACTCTTATTTTTGATGTTCAATTACTAGATCTAAATCCTAAAAATTAAATTGTATGTTACACAGGTTAGATTGTGGAGGGGTATTGTAATTCAGATAAATAAAATACACGTTTTTTAAACTATTTCTAAGTAAAAAGGATTAAAAAGACGTTGACGAAATGAAGTGTAACATTCAAACAAGTAATGTAACACAATAATATAATGAAATTAAAGTGAAAACGTGAGAATTTGATCACAAACAAAATATATAACAAAGAAAACAAAACATGCAGAAGCGAACATAAAAATCTGGGGTAAGGTTATTAGAGATATATGGGCATTAAGAATGTCCTTCTATATTGTGGTGTTGTATGTGCAGTCATTGCCTGAAACTTTGGATGCAGCAAAAAAACTGTGGTGAATGCCTGAGAGTTTCACTTACCTTAAGTCTGCCCTTTCCAACCTTACAGCGGCAGACGTCAATTGCAGCAGACGTCATCTGCAGCAGACGTCATTTGCAGCACAATTAAGCATCATAGAGTGTATGTGTGTGTGTGCGTGGATGCATGCGTTATGTGTGTGTGTGTTTGTGTGTCCAGGACTGGCCTTAGATAAATGCAGGACCTATGCAAAGTAAATTAGGTATCCCCATATGAAATCGAAAAAAAAAAAAAATAAACAGTGAAAAATAAAATTAAGCATTGTATTTAAAACCTAGTCAGGCTAGTGTACACCAACAATAACATTGGGCACAAGTTTGGCTATTTTTTTCTTAAAAAAATGTTTAGTCCTGCACGATGCCCCCGTCAATTGGAGTCCCCCTAGGCCTTGGTGGCTGTCTTGTTTACCTATACCTAAGGCCGACCCTGATGTGTGTTTTACGTGAGTGCGTATAATAATTATTATTTAAATAATTAAAAGTTCTTGGGAAGGGTAAGATGTATAAGATTATATTTTAAAAAAGAAGAAAAAATCGAAGAGAAAATCGAAGAAAAAATCGAAGAAAAAATAGAAGAAAAAATCGAAGAAAAAATCTTCTGCAAGAACTTTACATTTTAGCTATACATTAGCTTTAGAGAACGAAGAAGGTCTAGAATCTAGATTCTAGTAGACAGACAAAATATTGGGCCTAGATCTATATACAGATCTAGATCATTAGACATGACATGCAAATAAATGCAGAAAAAAAAAACAAATTATGACCAATAGCCAACAGGGCTTTACAAAGGCCATCAGTATTGCAGGTGAAAAGCTAACTAGCGTTAGCAGCTTCAGATACCTCGGAGCTATTGTCTCGGATGAGGGAACAAAAGCTGAACTACTGGTCCGAATAGCACAGTCCACAGCAGCCCTTTCAAAACTTAAAATAATATGAAAAGACAAAGATTTAGCTTTCGGCACCAAAATCAGACTGATGCGATCCTTGGTCATCGCCACATTTCTATGTGTGTGAGTCTTGGACGCTTACTGCAGAGCTAGAGAGGAATATCCATTCAATGGAATTGAGATGCTACAGAAGGATCCTAGGCATCACATTTAAAGACCGCATCACAAACCAAGAGATTAGAGACAGGGTCATTGCAGCGATCGGACCCCATGATAACCTATTAACTACTGTGAAAAAGCGCAAGCTTAAAATCTATGGCCATATTACAAGATCTTCGGGGCTCGCAAAGACCTTCCTCCAGGTAACAGTACCAGGAAAAAGAAGAAGAGGCAGACAGAGAAAGCGGTGGGAGGACAACATAAAAGAATGGACGGGCCTACCATTGAAAGAGGTTCTAAACAAGGTAAAGAGTAGGAAGGAGTGGGAAAAGATGGTCGACAAGTCTTGCTTGGTGCCCCAACGGTCCACAGACTAATGGATAGGTAACAGGTAACAGATCTCTAGATCTAGGTCTCGATTCTCCTTATCTAGATCTTAAGTTATCCAGATAAGTCAGTAGATCTATAAGATAGTCATGCAAATGAAATCTTACAATTACTGTGACCTACGTCTGTTACGAGGTTCAATACTCAGTGTTGTTGTTTTTTTTTCTTCTATTTTTGCTTCTAAGAAAAGAGTCCTACCTTTGCGAAATAAATAATCCAATCTGCTCCATTAACTTGTGCTATTTCAAGAATCCAAGTTGTAAGGAATATCCAATACTTGACTCACATTAAATTATCCAAAAAGTAGATGATTGAAAAAGAAATATTTGTAGGCCCTAAACAAGAATTCCATTGACACGTCTGCTTCCACTCAAACAAGGTCAAGGTCAAACTTATTTTCCGTGTCTCAAATAATGCACATGAAAAAAAAATGGTATCACAAAAATAAACTTCCGGTCAATGCAATGTTCTGCTTCGCTAGAGTGAATTACGTTATGTGTATAGCTATTGTAGCAGTTGGAATTCGTTCAATATACTGAAAAAAATGGCTTGTCTATGAGTCCGAAGATTAATTAGGGATGCAGTATTTCAGACTAACGTAATCCATCTAGACTACAAATCTTCCCATTATACAAAGGGCCTATTGATATATTGGTATTACACATTGAATGAAAAAGAAATTAAATTGTATTGTAAAGGTTTTATTGTTATAGACTCAATATAGACCACTTTGAGAATCCCTGAATTAAGACTGGCGATCCGTCTCTTTTAGGTTGTTCCGGTATTAAGCCGTTTCGTTAGTTGGACACCCACTGCTATTAAATGTGATCCTACTTATTTATGTTGTTTTTTTCGAAGAAACCTCAGCGTTTTCGCTATTTAATTTTAGCTTTGTCATCTTAGGAATCCTTGGGCCTTAGGCCTCTTTTCTATGCCTCTTTTTTAGGCCCGGTTGCCTCTTTTGTGTTGTGTCTTTTGTATATTTTTTTTTAAGTTCTCACATTTCACAAATATTAAATTATAAATAATTAAAATTTGAAATATGATTGCTCAATACTTAATTAGTCATTAAAATAGTGAATCTACGTCAATAGTAGTTAGAAAGTTCAAGATTAATCAAAGCAAACAAAACTTGATCTGTGAAGATAAGTCTCTGGAGTTACCCGTTGATTAACTTTGGATGCATGTGTTCAAATTGTATTTAATATCAGATGTTGTTAAGTGCCTTTTATGCCAATTATATTTCAATGCCTTTTATTCCAATTATATTTCAATGCCTTATATTCTAATTATATTTCAATGCCTTATATTCCAATTATATTTCAATGCCTTATATTCCAAT
>JADKLZ010001483.1:29614200-29625605 GCA_021533235.1 Biomphalaria straminea
AAATAATGTAGAAAAATGAGTTATGTTTCTAACTATCCAGGTTCTCTTCAAACTGCACCACACGACACAACTAACTCTAAGAACTCAGGGTTCCAAAGTAACAGTTAAACTTCAAATACATCACAAATACTGTAAAATTGGCAAAAATATAACACTCTAACCCTAACCCTGTACAAAAACCTTGCCTCTGTCCCAGACCGTTTACACACACCGTGCTGTTATGGTGTCGCCTCAGACTGGTCACAATGCGAGATAACTCTAAGTCCTTGACTTTAACACATTCGCTCTTATATAGGGTTCCTACAGGCCTTCTAGAACCGGATGGAACGTTGCTTGACCACTTTAATTGATCACATCTACATACGTGCGTAATATTAACAATACTGGTCTTTGCAGACCTGACGTGCACTGTCACTTGTCGCAATTGACCCCTCGTCTAGCGCTGAACTTTGCAATTTGCGTGGTCGATAAACACACAGCACTACCCACATCTGTGTCACCACCAGGTTTATAACAGTATTTTTTTTTTGTAAAATGTAATGACATAGTAGAAATATTTTCATTTGTAGTATCAGTATGCTAATATTTAATTAGGTACTTTGACAAACCTTTCTCTACTGACCTATAAACTGCTAACTAGCAGCTATATAGTTTTGAAACAGAATGGCTAGACTGCCAAACCCATGGTGCTAGTTGATTGATTGTTGTTTTTACATTTGCTTCATTTTTTAAAAACCCTTATGCTAATCTTAAAGGAGGATTCCTAAGCTTTTGAATGATACCACATTGTCAATAAATAAAAATCGTGTTTATTTAGAAAATTTAAAGTTAAGTATAGGCAAGAATGATTTTACATTTAATATCATTTTAAAGCAAGGTAGCTAATTTTTTATTGAAGTTAGTCCTAGATTTATGCTTAAAGTTTTTTATTTCATCATTTTTTATTGAAATTTTGCCCCCCAAAATTAAAAAAAACCGCCCCAACGCGTTAAAAATGATGCCAAATTAGGCTATTTTTCAAAATGGTTAAGTAGAATAATTATAATTACCATTCACAATCTATGACTATAGTATTAAAATCAATATTTATATTGAAGAGTAGTGTTAGAAATCTTTTTTTCTATACTAAGGTACACAAAATATAAAAGGAAATCAGATTATTAGGTAAAATTGGGCCCATCCTGACGATGTTTAATGAAGTCACTCAATGATGCAGTGTCGTGTGGCGCCAGACATTAGTAATTCTCGTTGATAATATGAAGTATAAATGATTTGTGCATTGTTTAACAGCTTATCTTTGATTAACCTAGTGGAGAGAATGCTATCAAGGTGTTATTTTACATTATATTTTAAAATATTATAAGCTGGGGAAGTTTCTACCAAACGACATTCTAGAAAAAGGATCGAAGTCAATGTTCTAACAACTGAATTAGCTGTGAATCAATGTTAGCTGCATGTGAGGTGAAATGATCAAATTAAAAAACATACAATGGGGTAGATGTGTTCCAAATTTCAAGCTTCTATCTATTACGGTTATAAAGTTATGATGAGATAAAGACGAAAATTCATTTTTTCGATCACAGTTTTTTGGATATTTTCTATAGTCCATTTTTCAACACATAAAACCGCATAACTTTGCTCCTATATAACATAGAAAGATAAATTTGGTATCATTGTAATCCTCTCAGCAAGCTCTACATAACTAGATAGTTTCTGTTGTTATATATTTATTTTGAATTTTTTATCAAAGTACCTAATTTAATAGCATAAATTCATCAGTATAAAAAAGTTATAATTCAGATCAGACATCAGATGTAATTTTTGCCATGTCCTTACACTTCAGAGACTTAAGTTAAATAATTTATTTAAACTAGAGGTATACCAAACTAGACTAGAGTAGTAGAACTAATTAAAACAAATTATTAAGAGGACTATGACCTTGCCCTTTTTTTTTTTTTAACTTTCCGTCTTTCGTTTAAATTAAAAAAAAAAAAAAAAATTACCTATCGAGAATGTTGTAAGCCGGTTCAATCTGATTTCGACTAACTAAAACAGTTCTTCCTAAAAAACGTGCATGATTGCAAGACATTTTCCAACGCAAGACTCTAGCTGAACTAGAGTGTAGATTTTTTATTAGACAAAATTAGATCTAAAATCTAAATAATAGCAGGTGAGATCTTTTGTTTTTATTATCAAAATCTTTTATGCAAGGAGTTACAAATATCGTTATATTGCCAGATTTTTATCGTTTTTTTTTTTGTTTTAAACAAATTAGGTGGAAAGTTGACTTTAGATTTATCTTATCTTCTTATATTATATAGATCTATTACTGAAATATTTAGATCTAAATAATAAAATTTCGAAAAAGTAAATTAAAAAATAGTAAATTTCACAAGACGCTATTTACCTTTAGAACTTTTAATTTAATAGAGCATTTAGACTACTGAGTAAAATATCTAGTCTACGTATAAAATCTCATTTATATCATGTATATAGATTCTAGATCTATAATGTATATGTAATTGCATATAATTTATTTATTTTATTCACTATCCACTCTATCAAAAACTAATCATACAAAATATTAGCCTATATATTGAGTCCAAATGATAAGATGATTACAATGTATATATACAATGATTTGTTGTTTGGTTTTTTTTTTTGTTTACATTGTAATTGTCTCTCTTGGATTAGTGAAATAGTAAAAGTATAGACTTCCGCTAATTCTCCAACGAAGGCGGTGATAAACAACTGGACCATAGATTCGAGAGAGTGTAGATTAGATATAATTCTAGATCTACATTTTTTTTTTAAATACTAAGATTGATTTTAAAATAAGTTTGAAGCATAACAAACATACGCGACAATTTAAAAGAGATCGGGGTACGGAGATCGGCATTAAAGATGAGCATGTTTGGTGCACCTAGTTCAGGTTGGGATCTATATCTATTCTATTTCTAGTCTAGATAGATCTAGATTCTAGATCCACTCTTCAATATTAGATTTAGATTCTATTAGTTCTATCTCTTGTCTTGACACTTGTCAAGTCAAGTTGTCTTGATTTCTTCTTAGTCCTTTTAGTCTTAGGCTTAATCTTGATCACAAATAATTTTTCATTTGATAAAAAGATTGTCGACGTTGATTGATTGAATTTATTGAAATTGATTGATTGTATTGAAGTGACAGATTGAAATTGAAAGATTGATTCATTATGATTATTGAGTGCTTCCATGAGGAAACTAAATGCACTGTCAAATTTAAGGCCCAATCAGCACCTTTTGAGGTCTGTAGTGGTGTCAAGCAGGGATGTGTGCTCGCGCCCACTCTGTTTGGCATATTCTTCTCCTGTCTACTGCATTACGCACACAACGACATAAATGATGGTGTGTTTCTCCATACAAGATCCTCTGGAAAGTTATTCAATGTTTCAAGGCTGCGGGCTAAAACCAGGGTCAGGAGGTTGTAACTTATCAGGGAACTCCTGTATGCTGATGATGCAGCTATTGTGACTGATTCTGATACCCAGCTACAGTTCCTAGTTGACAAACTATCTGCTGCTTGCCAGAAGTTCGGCTTAAACATCAGTCAGAGCAAGACTAAGATACTTGTACAAAACACTAATGCTGCTCTTCAAATAAGCATTAATGGCCAACCACTAGAGATTGTAGACAACTTTTGTTACCTTGGCTCCATCATATCCAACAACACTCTACTGGATAATGACATTAACAACAGGATAGCCAAGGCAATGGCCACCATGTCACGGTTGCAGAAAAGAGTCTGGGACAACATATTGCTGTCTAACAGCACTAAAGCTCTAGTCTACCGGACCTGTGTATTGAGCACCTTGCTATACGGAAGTGAAACGTGGTCAACCTACTCATGGCACGAAAAAAAGCTGAATGTCTTCCACCTCCGATGCCTAAGGCGGATCTTTAAAATAAGGTGGCAAGATAAGATAACCAATGAGGAAGTGCTACGAAGAGCAGGTTGCCAGGACATCCGCTCTGTTATCAGCAGCAGACGCCTTGGCCACGTTCATAGAATGCCAGTAGGTCGACTCCCACAGGATATTCTGTATGGCGATCTAATAGAAGGCAGAAGATCTGCTGGTCGCCCACTCTTACGTTATACAGATGTATGCAAACGGGACATGAAGCTCTTTAAGATCGACACCAGCAACAGGGAAGAGGTGGCTCAAGATAGATCCACTTGGAGAGAGAGCATAAAGAGGGGGGTCTTTGATTGCAGATGCCATACACAACAGAAGCAGAAAGAAGGGTGAAAGTGCAACGGCGCCTGGTGACTACATATGCCCAACCTGCGATCGCAGCTGTGTATCAAGGATCGGCCTCTTTAGTCACACAAGAGCTTGCAAGGGGAAAAGATCGTCTCTAGAGACGTAAAATGCCACAGATGTCATGATAATATTATATATAATGATAAATATTATATATATATTTAAATAATCATAGAGATAGTCATAGAATTTAGATCTAGATGTAATCTAGTAATCTACTACTACTACTAGAAAAGTAGTACTAGATCTAGTAGAAGTAGATCTAGATCTATATCATGATGATGATCATGAAAAATCATGATAATTGATGAAAATAATTATCATTAAATTATGATTTTTTAAAATAAATTTTAATATAATTATTATTAAATTATAATTTAAAATAATTTAAATGCACTTAGATATTTATCTAGATTTAATAGTTACATTCTATTAGATTTATATTACTACTCCTAGTTTCACTATAAGTATTGCATTTAAATTAAAGATAAAAAGATATCTCATGTTACTAACATATGGTGAGAGTTTACTAAGTCTAGATCTCATTGGAGAAAATGCAAACCAGGTTAAATGGCAGGTACAAGATCTTAAATCTTACTTCAAAACTGGTGGCTGCTGCTATATCTAGAGAATTTGGCATTTAAAGGAGTAGACTAGAGATATATGAGATATTGTCTTTAGAATGGCC
This sequence comes from Biomphalaria straminea, assembly GCA_021533235.1. Lineage (NCBI taxonomy): Eukaryota > Metazoa > Mollusca > Gastropoda > Planorbidae > Biomphalaria > Biomphalaria straminea. Next base: position 29,619,189 of record JADKLZ010001483.1, read on the forward strand.
AAACATCAGAAGAGGTTGACTCAAACATAACTAGAGATGGAGGATGAATGCATGAGATATGAGCATGTTAAAGCTTGGTGTCTGCTGCCATATAAATACACTGGTAAATCTCAATGATGAGTAGCATCAGCTTCCTAATAAATTTTAAACTGTATTGTTTGTTAGTGATCTCTTATCCATATATAGTGATCTCTGCTCATATCCATATATAGTGATCTCTACTCCTATCCATATATAGTGATTTCTACTCCTATCCATATTTGGTGTTAAAGTTGGACACTGAACTGTGAAGTTGAAAGAAGAATGCAAGCCTTTGAGAGTACTACTGAAAAATCCTAGGAAAGAAGACAAAAGAGATTGTACTTTTACAAGCCAACAACTTAGGCTGGCAAAAAGAAGGAACTCTTCAATACTGTAAAAAAGAGATTAAAAGCTGAGCTCATTACATCATGTGAATATCTTTAGTATTGACACACGCTCAGAAGTCATCCTTCTAGATACAGTGAAGGGAAAATCAAAGGACTGATATGAGTGCATTGATAACCCTTTACAAATTTTTATTGATCAATTTTAAATTCATTTCATTTTCAGATATACAAAAAAAAGAACATTTTATTTTATCAGTACCTAATACGTGTTAGCAACCTATAGGCTGTTAGTTTTATGATAGAAAACATTATAAAGAATAGTTAAATGTAATCCACAAATATATTTCAATTAGCATTTCATCTAATTTCTAAAAGTTGAAAATAATATTAGCTTTGCTTTATTTAATCGTTTGGCTCTTTATTTTTCAGGTACTGGTTTCACCTTTGGTGCAGCTGGTACGGGCGCAGCCCCAAGCGGCGGTGGTTTTTCTGGCTTTTCTTTTGGGACCACAACTAGTGGGGCAACCTCTTCTACCACTTCAGGGGGATTCGGAGGATTCAGTTTCTCAGGTGCCCCAGCCTCGTCATCCGCAGGGTCTACAGGATTTAGTTTTGGAGCTACGACAAAGCGTAAGTATCTTAATGACTTTTGCTTTGATGTAGATTTTCACTGCTATAATTATGAATACTATTTTTAAGAATACTACAAAGATACTATTGACCGACCCACTGTAGGCAAGAGCCTTGTCTCCTTTAGATAAAACAAATTAAGTAGATGGGTCTATTTTGTCATGAGGATCCAGCGGTGGAATTGAGATGCTATAGAAACATCCTCGCTATCACACACAAAAACTGCATCACAAACCAAGAGATTAGAGACAGGATTATTTCAGCCATCGGAACCCATGACGACCTGCGAACTACTGTAAAAAAAAATTCTATCTAAAACTCTGTGGCCTTATTACAAAATCTTCAGGGCCTCTCAAGATCTCTTTCAGGGAACAGTACAGGGAAAATGAAGAGAGAGACAGAAAGGAATGGGAAGATAACATAAAAGAAAGGCTTTTTTATGTTTTCATTTAATTAAAACACTACATAATAGTAGTTCATATATATATATATAACTAATTAAAGAAAGGCCTGGAAGATACAACACAGGTCTGAAATATTTTCTTGCTGCATTTATAAGTAGGGTCTAGTTAACACATTGTATTAGTTGGGAAATATTCACTAATTGTATTATTGGGGTAACTTTATATTACATTAATGAATGTTAAGACTATATATAATATTCATTTCTATGTAAAACATGATTTTTAGTAACATCAAAACTTATCACATTTATGACAATGAAGAGACTGAGCTTTTAGAATAACAGAATTTGAATTAAATTAGATACATTTCATTTACAATTATTTTCCTTTTGTAACCCCAGCTGTCAATGGCACAAGCACTGGATTCAGTGGGTTTAGCTTGGGGTCCCAGCAGCCGACATCTCAAGCATCGTCCACTTCTAGCGGCTTTAGCTTTGGGCAGCCTGCGACAACCTCTGAGGCAGCAGCTAGCACTTCTACCGGCAGCATAGCGACTGGTGCAGCCTCTGGGTTTGCATTCAAGACGGCCACATCCACCGCAGCACCTCCACCAGCATATTCTGCTGCCAGTGGAACCAGCGGCTCTCTGTTAGGTGGATTGCTGAGTGCCCCTGCCTCCACTGCTGCAAGCACTCTGACCACAACTTCCTCTCTCACACCTTCCACAGCATTTAGTTTTGGGGCCACGGGAACGACACCTACCACAACATCGGCTACTACGACCACTTCCACTACAGGTAAAATTTCTTAAAGTTTGTATTCATATTCAGACTATTGTTCTCAAAACTGTTTTGAAACCAAACTTTTGCTAAAAGGATGGCCATCACATATAAATTTTTGTTTAAATTGAATATAAAAACACCATGTTTAAGAATTTAATAGGTTGGTGGTAGACTTACTTAGATTTAGGTTATCTTGTGTCGTTTGGTGCATAGGGCAGCAAGTGGTTGGCAGTTGAGAGTTATTCTTGTAATATATGTTATGACCATAAATGTATGGTCTACTCATACTTGATCACTTGATCTGATTGTTATGGATAACAATTATCATTATCAGTAAAAAAAAAAAAAATGGACTATAAATTAATACTTTTGCTAAAATAATTTCAGTAAATGTTTTGAGTAGTTCATGTAAAGTTCAAAGCTGCTCAGGATATTTCAGCTTCTACTTTGAGGCTATTAGAATAATCTGGAAGCATAGCTAGTGGTAAAGCTGTATAGAGGAAGATTAAATTGGGAAACATTTTTATTCATGTTTTTGTTTATTTAAATTGAAACATTTCTGATTTGAACCTATTACACTTAATATTCTAGTTCATTGAACCTATTACACTTAATATTCTTATTGAGAGTGTTATGACATGATTAGAACTTAGATTTGTTTCGGAAATAATAAAGGGATAAGTTTTAATTAGTTAGGGAGATGACGAAAAGTTAGATTAAAGAGTCGACACAAAACAAGACGTCAAGTAAAGAAGGACATTGACGGATCCCTTATTAAGTATTAAATGTATTTTATATTTGAAGCGATTGTCTATTTCATCTATTTCTTGTTTGGCATTTCGTCTGTGGTTGAGGATTACCTCCTGTTTATTTTGTTTTGATATTTGCCGGGACGAAAGAGCCATAACAAGAGATACAGCTGTACTTGTTTACATTTTATTCTGGTTAATTCACTTGACTGTTAGTATTCTTATGCTTTAAGTGTTAATGAATTTGGATTATGTTTAAGTGCGAGTAAGAAATTTGTTAGATCCACTCTTGGCAGCCTACCATGTATACACTTCCAGCAAACACTAGCTCATAAATTCAAACTTTTAAAAAAAAATGATAAAAAACAATTATATTGGAACCTATTTTCTACATAAGCTTTGCTTGCTTAGTAGAATGGAATTTAGTATATAGACTTCATGACAGTGCTACGCTTAGAACTTAGTGGCTGTCAAACATGTCAACAGAACTAGATTACAAAATAATAAAATATGTGCCAAATAAGTCATCTCCCCCTGAACATTTTAAAGCTATATCTTTATAAGTATTTGTTTCATTTATTAACTTTAAGAGTTACATGGTTTGAATTGAATTAGTTTATATTCTACATTATTGTTATAAATCATTATAGTTATATTCTATTTTTACATTCCTGACAGTTTTTGTTTTAATTTCCGCTTTGTTTTTAAACACTTTTTTTTTTGTTCTTATAAGTTTAAGATTAACATATATTTTAAGTTCACTTTGATGCGAGCATGCACAATAATGTAATGAGAACAAAATCAGTACCACTTAATCAATACAAATAATCAATATAAAGAATGAGTACCAATTTCTTCAATTCATTGCTTTGGCTTTTCCTATATCATACCTTTTAGTGACTGTTTATGATGTGTCATCAAGTTCAGTAACATCTTTTTTTAAATTTTATATATACAAAAAACAGAAAATAATAATAATAAGGCTTGTCTTTAAGTCCAAAGATTAATGAGGAATAAAATATTTCCTGTGGCTATAGTGTCGCTGCTGGGAGCTACATATTTTTCCACATCCATTATAGACATGACCATTGTCCAATATATTAAATATATATATGTTTATATAAATATTTATAAATGAATGTAGCATTTTTAATTTAGGATTTTAACTTGTTTCGTATGTATCCAGGCTTCAATTTCGGCTTCGGCTCAACTCCTCAGAGCAGTGCGGCTTCAACTTTAGGAGGTCTTGGAGGTTTCGGTGCTACATCTACCAGTGTAACCAGTGCTACCACTGTGACTTCAACATTACAGACATCCACTAGTCTGGCAACAACTAGGTTTGTACTTCTCATGTGTAGCTTGGCAACAACTAGGTTTGTACTTCTTATGTGTAGCCAAGCGCTTAACCATTCGACCACCGCGTCCCCGTAATGTTAGTGACATAACAATAATTACACAACAAACTTAATAACAAAATCTACTAGATAAAAATAACCACTATTCTTTACTAAAAAAAATATATATATATACATAAGTATCATTCTTTGTAAGTACATAATAAAATAAATATTTAGAAAATGTGTCTAAAACATTTTGCGCCAAAACGTCTCTGCCAATAAAAATCCCACCTCACTTTGAGTATTAGTATAAATGAAGCTTGATATTTTCAGTTTACCACCTGTCCAGAAACCCATGACCTTTCGCCAGCTGGAGGATACTATTAATAAATGGACTGCCGAACTGGAGGAGCAGGAAAAGTATTTCCTTGAGCAAGCCACGCAGGTGAATGCCTGGGACCGAGTTGTCATGGAGAACGGGGAAAAGGTGAGCTCAAAGATGTTCAAGTTTGTTGTCCCATTTGTAGGGGGTTAATGTTTTTCTCAATGCCTTCTATCTCTCGTACAAGTCCTCTTCCAAACCTGCTTCATTCTCTGTTCTTTTAGCACATTTTGTAAATAGCAATTAATGTCTATTGAATCTGGTTTAAAAAAAAAGGTGTACATTTATGTACATACTCATTTTTTTAAAACATAACTATTTCATTAGACCACTTGTTGGTAATGCTATCATTAGATAACTTATTCATGTGCTTAAAACATTTATGCTTATATATATATTTTTTTTTCTATTCTATTTGACAGTTAACAAATGTAAAACAAATGGATATTTAAAATAAAAATAACTTTTTGCCTTTTTGTAATTCATACCCCTCAACCACATCACTAAAAAAGGCTTTCAAATTCAGGGGGGATTAAAAAGAATGTGCCAAAACCTTGGTACTATGTTTCAAAAAGTAAAAAAAAAATAAAAAATATATGATGCCGAGCTGGATACGAGTGTTGTACATAACTTCAAGTTTATATTTCATGCTTTAATAATAATGGCGATGTCTTCCATTCCGAAGATTAAGGATAAGAGCAGTATTTCACATAGCTACCCTAACCCAGTTGCCACCTGCATATTTTCCCACTGTTCATGCTTTACTAGTGTTCTAAAAGCTGCACTAGGACCATGGCTTTTGTTTTTGCAAACTCAAGCACACAAAAAGTTTCCTACAAAGACAAACAGAAGAGTAAAAGTTAGTTTTGCACATTTTTTGAGCTTTATACAAACCTTAATGAAATCAGATTTTCAATACACCTAACAGTTTTTGAGACCACATGACAGGTTACAGAAGTCCATTAGCACCTTTTCCCCTGTTTTTGGGGCCATTTAAAACAAGTGACATTGCACTTTTAGATCTGTGATCTATTGGGCAGATAATAAGTTCCTCTGTTTCTTTGGATAATGGTTAATGGGTAGGTTCCTTGTGTGGCCAGCACAATTACCAACCCCCTTTACTTTCCCAAACTAAAGTCAGGTACCTATTAGAGCTGGATGGACTCAGAGGCCCTAAAAATCTGAAAATTCAAAATCACAGTCTTCACCGAGATTCAAACCCAGATCTCAGTTCCAGAAGCCAAACGCTTAGACACTCAGCTACTGTGCCTCCCTTTAAAGTAAATCCTTTCACTTTATTTAGCTTGAAGTTAAACATACATTTGTCAGACTCTTGACATGAATTTTGTTTCTGTCACCTCATTCAGATTGTACAGCTCAACCAAGATGTGGAGAAGGTCAAATTGGACCAACAAAAGCTGGACCATGAACTGGACTTTGTTCAATCTCAACAGAAAGAGCTGGAGGACATCTTAGTGCCTCTGGAGAAGGCACTTGACAGTCTGCCCCCAATCAGTTATCAGCAACATGCAGATATTGAGAGGGAACACACGTAAGTTGTTTTAAGTTGATTGATAAGTTTACATAGAGAGGGAATACATGCGTAAGTTGTTTTAAGTTGATTGAGAAGTTTACATTGAGAGGGAATACATGCGTAAGTTGTTTTAAGTTGATTGATAAGTTTACATAGAGAGGGAATACATGCGTAAGTTGTTTTCAGTTGATTGAGAAGTTTACATAGAGAGGGAATACATGCGTAAGTTGT
>JADKLZ010001483.1:29625615-29640888 GCA_021533235.1 Biomphalaria straminea
AGGGAATACATGCGTAAGTTGTTTTAAGTTGATTGAGAAGTTTACATTGAAAAGGAAGAAATGTGTGCTGTATTAAGTTCATAAGTGATAAGGTTTTGTCGTTGCTTTGAATGAATCATTGAAAAATGCCATTAGCTTATTATCATATGCATGTACATGTTCTAAGTATTGATAAAGCATAATGCTAAGGGATTAACATCAAGTGTTGAGTTGAATTTAATTCTCAACAGATTATTTTCCTAATTATCCCAATTAGACTGGGCTGCTCACTCTCTAGACTGGGATATTTCCCTTCTATTCCTCATGCAAGTAGTAAGAAGTAAAGTACTAAAGAGACTTGATTATAATGAACAGAGTTAGTTGGATTCATTTGAACATTATAAATATTAACTAACATGAAGCAAGTCAGTGAAACTTGTCATCATTATGTGGCTGATTGAAAACCCAGGTTTGGTGACAAGCAGAAACACACCAGGACTTACAGATTCTCTCTATGTACATTTTATTGCATCCGGGAAATAGCTCTTTAACCCTTTGGACTGCACAAAGTGGTCACCAAAACTTAAACAGCTCATTGTTTTAACCTATTGATGAAGTGCTGCATTTAGTTACCATCGAAACATCATTTGTAAGCTAATTTTTGTCTGATTGATAGAGTCTGCAGGGGAAATTCTAGTCAGTCTAGTAGTTTCAATCTTGTTAAGGTGACAAGTCTTTTACTGCTTTTATGGTCGACTTAAAATCTCTCGTTTTTCTCAATATATGGATTAGACGTACACCATAGTAAATCATTTTTCTTTTTGAGCCATGACTTTTGAGGTATAAAAATTTAAAGCTACATGATAGAAAAGATAATTTTCTATGATCTAAAAGAAAACAAATGCTTAATATAATATTTGTAAAATGACAAAAAATATTTGCCGATTTTTGTTTGTTTGTTATAAAGGTTAAATTTTTCTTGTATGTTATTAAGGTACAACCTGGCAGAAAGTCTTGATGCCCAACTGAAACGAATGGGCCAGGATTTGAAGGAGATAATAGAACGTCTCAATGCCAATAACTCCAAACCAGAAGCAGATGATCCAGTAAGATAAGTTTCAATCTTTCTTATTAACAAAATCTTTTGAAAACAATCCTTATAACAATGCCAGATTTCTTTCTGTTTTTTAAAAAGCTTTGTCTAATTTGTTTGAATTATTTTCAGGTTCATCAGATCACAAAGATATTAAATGCACACTTCATGTCCCTGATGTGGGTGGATAGAAATACAGGTCAGTGCTGGTCTAAAAATACGTTTTCACTACTTAAGTTTTGTGTGATTCCATAATGACTGTGTCTGTATTTGGGAGGAGGTGCACAATCCAGGGCTTAACATGTTTCAAGTCAGTAACCACAACAATCTATATTATTCTCATGTATTCCTCACACATCCAGGGTTGATTATCTTACTGCAGACACTTCCACATAAACCTCACTTAGTCTGAGCTAGCAAAGGTAGTCCATACCATCCTCTTCCTGTTCTTTGACAGTGCAAGTGATTCAGAGTATGCATTGGAGTAAAATGTACATCAAAAATCTTTTAATAATTTAATGCTGGGAGAAAAAAAAATAGCTGCTCATGTTCTTAGGAAAAAGTAGATGTCATTGTCATAGTATGACATTTAAAAAGAACTTTTGACTTTTTGGGAACAATTGTATATGAAAATAATATTAAACAAATGTAGGTAATATAGCTAAGGAGTGTTACAAAGTAGGTTTTATTTATTTATGTATTTTTCTGACAAAACTTTATCATTGCTGTACCTAACTGATGCTAGCGACATTTTAAGGCTCAAAATCTGATTGGTTAGGAAATGTGTAACGCAGAATTTTCTATTCCAGCTTTTTTATAGAGTTATTTTTAGGCCCATTGGTCGATTTATTTTGACTGATTGTAATGTGCATTGATGAAAACTTCTTTTAACTTGAATATTTCTTTCAGCCAACCTTCAGAAGCGAGTGGAGGAAATCTCCAAGCAGATGGACATTGAAAGAAGAGAACAGGAAAAATATTTCCGCTTGGCTTACAGCTGAAGCTGAGATGGAGCCACTAGATGCTAAGAACATGTTCCTTCGCTCCATACAAGCAGCCGAAGTTGTTTGGACACACTGGCGGCACCGTGTCACACATACATAAAATATTCTGTCAACTGACCAAAAGTTTTGTACCATGATTTGTGTCCACTTACTTTTTTTTTGATATCTAAACATTGGGTAAATAAAACGTAAAAAAGCTTAGACCTTATGAACATCAAATTCTTTTAGTTACATGTTTACATCATATATATTATTTCTTTCTGTCCAGCAGTTGTGTTTCTAAATATAGTTTTATAGGATAGTCTCATTTAGACAAATAACTCTGCTTCTGGTTCAGTTTATAAAGTAAACTTTTCCTTTCTGATATAGCTATCTATAAGGGGGATAATGTTATGGTCATCTGTTTCTTTGGCCAAAGGTTAACGAACAGAGTGTTTTGTGGCCAATACAATGACCACCGCCTTTACTTTCCCAACCTAAGTCAGAGATGGGAGGACTCAGGGGTGCCCTAAAAATCCAGAATCTTAAATCCCAGTCATCACAGAGATTCGCACCCAGAACCAAAGGTTCAGAATCCAAGCGCCCCCTTTAGTTTATGAATCTAGCATTGTGAAATATCATATTTATTCCAGTTAAACTAATGCGCCCAAACACTGCTATTGGTTAGGGATTAGAAGTGTCATAGAAAGCAAAATAGTAGAATTATACATTCATTTATTTTAAAAGTCACTAAAGATGTTTACTATATTTATTTCTTTTATTGCAATGTTTTTTAGGGATTAGAATTACATGGTGGAACCATCTTACAAATAGTTGAGAGTTCCTCATGAGTCATTTACTACTTCATTTGAAATTTTGTCTTCGTTGGTTCTAATTGATTTAAAAAAGAAATCCTGTTTGAAGTCAATTTTTATTTGACTTGTAGAAAAGGGGCATATTATAATTGATTTGCATGCTCATGGAGGCTGTATTTACTTTTCTAATGCTTCTTTGATCATTTGTCCTAATAATCTGCTGGTCTGATCAACAAGATTTGACTGAACAATAGGATGTGTTTCTCTACTTTAGGATATGGTCAGAATAAGTTGCTGGTCCAATTAACTGCATTGGACTATTTCTTTCATCTGCAAGGTCTGTGCTTAGGATTAACTGTTAAAATATTTAATCCCTGCTTGTCTTCATCTCAATCATGCGATTATGTTTTGGACAGAAGATAATTGATTCATCTAGAAGGAAACAAAAATGTATAAAGTGCATCCCACAAATTTAAACAGCTTAAAAGATTCTGATTTGACTTTCTCTTGGGTAAAAAAATAGGTGCCAAGTTGAGAAGACTTCTTATCTTGTATTATCTCATATATTACTGTTGTTTCTTCAAAAAAGAAGATTATTACATCCTACACATCTCAGTGGGAAGCGTGGTCGAGAGGCTAAGTGCAGCTTGAGCTTGGCTTGCTTGGTTACCTAGAATGGGGCTCGAGGTTCGACACCCGACTCGGGCAGAGTTGTGTTTACTGAGCGCCCAAAGGCAGCACGGAAAACCAACTCCTAGATACCCCCTCCCCCCAACTGGTCCACAAATGAGATTTGACCAAAGCGCTCTGAGCATGCTATAAGCATGAAAGTAGCGCTTTACAAAAGCTATAATAATAATAATAATGTGCATGTTAATCTTCTTGGGCTGGACATGGTCTAAAATTGGCATATTGTGACAGATAATAACAACAATAATTAGGCTTTGAATTGAAATGATAGTTGTTTTTTTTTTTGGTAAAACAAAGTTTGATTAAACATCACAAAAAAGTGACAGGAAAATCGCTTGCATTTAATAATCATATTTAATAGTGATCAAACAAGACATAAGTAAAATATGGAAATCAAACAGTGCATGAAGTTGTGGCTAAACAATTTTATACTTCACAAAAGAATGGAGACCAACAAGATCCATGAGGGGAACCTGTAAAGTAGATACATAGATGAGACATAGTTGGCTTAATTTACAGAGTGTGTCTTCGTCAAAACAAACAAAAAACTTTGATGTTAAAAAATAGTTATACAAAGTAATTGAGACTTTGATTAAAAGTTTCCTTCATAATGCATAGTCATTTAGCAAATGATAACTTAAAATGAAAAACATATATATGCATTATGATATGATATAATTTAATTCTACAAAGAGTTATATTTAAATCTGAAAATTATGTTTTTTTTTTTGGGTGCTGGGTGGAAGATGTTGAACTCGCCAGGGGAGAGAATAAAGATGAAACTTAGATGTTCCAAAGGGACATAAAAAGAGCAGCTCACTGAACGACATAAAGTAAGTTCTTTCCTTGCAATCCATAGGTGGCAATAACAACAAAGGATATGAAGAGATCATGGGAAAACATGGATTAGGCGAGATGAATGAAAATGGAGAGAGATTTGCGGACATGTGTGCCACAAGCAACTTAGTGATTGGAGGAACTGTCTCCCACACAAACGAATACACAAAGCAACATGGATATCACCAGACCTAGTAACAGAAAACCAAATAGACCATGTCTGTATTGTGAAGAAGTTCCGTCGATCTCTTCAAGATGTACGTGTAAGACGAGGAGCAGATGTTTCTTCAGATCATCATCTTCTGTGCGCTCGAGTGAAACTGAAGCTGAAAAAGACTTGGGCAAGTGGGCCCAGCCAACGCCAACACTACAATACTGTTGCGCTGAAAGACTGCATAAAACAGGAAGAGTTCAAAGTCACCCTATCTAACAAGTTCCAACTCCTAGAAGAGCTGCTAGAAGAAGAAGAGACAGTAGAACAGATGTGGCAGAAAGTTAAAGAAACAGTAACCTTCACATGCCTAGAATTCCTTGGTCCCAAGTCATACACCCACAAGGAGTGGATTTCATCAGAAACTCTTCAGAAGATCAAGGAAAGAAGAGAGAAGAAAGCAGATGTGAACAACAGTAAAACAAGGGCAGCAAAAGGAAAGGCACAAAAAGAATATGCTGAAATAGATAGGAATGTCAAGCGTAGCATCAGAACAGACAAGAGGAGCTATATTGAAGCGCTGGCAAAAGAAGCAGAAGAAGCAGCCCATCAGAACAGCACCAAGGACCTGTACTCAATCATCAAAAAGCTATCTGGAAAATTTGCCATGTCAGAGAGACCAGTAAAGGACAAAAATGGTAACGCAATAACAGATGAAGAAGGACAAAAGAAGAGATGGATTGAACATTTCCAGGAGCTGCTAAACAGACCTTCACCTGTAAACACACCAGAAATACCCCCAGCTACAAGAGACTTACCTATCAAGTGCAGTGCACCCACCAAGGAAGAAATTCGCAGAGCAATCAAACAATCGAAGAATGGCAAATCTGCAGGACCTGACAGCATCCCAGTTGAAGCACTAAAGGCAGACATTGAAACAAGTGTGAAGTTACTCTACCCTCTCTTCTGCAAGATATGGGAAAATGAAGAAGTGCCACCAGAATGGAAGGAGGGCTACCTCATCAAACTCCCAAAGAAAGGCGATCTTAGTTCCTGCTCCAACTATCGAGGGATAACGCTACTGTCCGTTCCAGGGAAAGTGTTTAATCGCATCCTGTTAAACCGAATGAAAGATGCTGTAGACCCACATCTCCGTGACCAACAAGCCGGCTTTCGAAAGGAGAGATCATGCACAGATCAGATAGCAACACTGCGCATAATTTTGGAACAGTCTATGGAATGGAACTCCCCTCTCTACGTCAGTTTTATAGATTATGAAAAGGCATTTGACAGTGTGGACAGACAGACCCTCTGGAGACTGTTAAGACACTATGGAGTGCCTGAAAAAATTACTAACATCATCAAGAAGTCATATGAAGGGATGACTTGCAGAGTAGTGCATGGCAGACAACTGACAGAGGCATTTGAAATCCAAACAGGAGTGAGACAAGGCTGTTTACTCTCTCCCTTCTTATTCCTACTAGCCATAGATTGGGTCATGAAGACAGCAACAGACCAGAAGCGAAATGGTATACAGTGGACACTGTGGAAACAGTTAGATGATCTCGACTTTGCAGATGACTTAGCTCTTCTTTCTCACACGCAGCAGCAGATGCAGGAAAAGATAAATATTGTTGCAGACAATTCCGCTAGAATGGGTCTTACCATAAACAGAGGAAAGAGCAAGGTGTTCAAAATAAAGGCATCAAACACTACACCCATTATAGTCCAAAGTGAGGCGCTGGAAGAGGTGGAGAGCTTCACCTATCTAGGCAGCATTATAGATCACCATGGCGGAACAGATGCAGATGTCAAAACCCGCATTGGTAAAGCTCGAGCAGCCTTCCATCAGCTGAAGAACACCTGGGGATCTAGGGAATTAAGCACCACCACCAAGATAAGGCTATTTAACACCATTGTTAAGCCGATACTACTTTATGGAGCAGAGACCTGGAGAACCACCGTCACCACCATCAAAAAAATCCAGGTATTCATCAACACCTGCCTGAGGAAGATTCTTATGATCCGCTGGCCAGACAAGATCTCGAATGAGGAACTGTGGCAAAGAACAAAACAGCAGCCCGTTGAAATAGATATCCTTCAGAGACGCTGGAGATGGATAGGTCACACCCTGCGCAAGCCGGCATCCAACATAACAAGGCAAGCCCTAACCTGGAACCCCCAAGGAAAGAGGAATAGAGGACGGCCCAGGAACACATGGCGCCGCGATCTGGAAACAGAAGCCAAGCAGATGGGCAAGACATGGGGACAGTTGGAGAGACTCGCCCAGAACCGAGATGCCTGGAGAAAGCTGGTTGGTGGCCTATGCCCCAGTAGGGACCACAGGCTGAGATGAGAAGAGATGAATCCATAGGTCATGTTGGAATTGTGAACGACGGTGCTCTGTGGCCAGCACAACAACCTCATGCCTTTACTAATAAAGGATTACATTGGCAGTGGGGAGAGGGCAGCAATAAACGATAATAAAATTGAAAATCAAAAGAATTAGAAGCCATGTGATTACAAGAAAGCTGCCATGCTTTTATGGTATTTGCCTGTAGTGTAGGTACGAAAATAACTAAAATTTGCGTTGAATATTGAATGTTTAGTTACCTGTGAACTGCGTATAGGAGTCTGTTGACATATACTCGGTATATTAAATATGCTGGGGTCTACAATACCTTCTGTGATATTCATCATGTTAATCAAACTTAAACTTGATGCTGTGGGTAAAAAACAAGATAACACAAATATAAAGGCATATTCCTCGTTCCATATGCTAGGACAAATTTCTACAAACGCTCCTTCTTCCCTAGTGCTATATTACAGCATAGAATGGTTTGCCTGAGCTAGCCTGGAAAACCAGAAACTTGGTAGAATTTAAGTTATTGGTTAACATGCATGACTAAATGAATGACGCGTAGAACGTTAAAGTTCCCCTCTCAGACCTTATAGTCTATAGGGCAGATCATGTAAAGGCCATCTTTTTCTCTGGCCTACGGTTAACGAGGGTGCCATGTGGCCAGTACAAAGATCAATCGCCTTTTCTCAAACTAATATCAGGTACCCATTAGAGCGCCCAAAGATCCTGAAATAAAAAATTCCCGACGATTCAGTGGTATTGGTTTTGCCTTTTTGCAGCAGCACCAGAGTTTCCTCCCCTAACCGCATTCCTGTGCCTCAGAGGTATTAAAGAACATTAGCCTAAAATGTTTTGTTCGTAAACCGTTTCGGATGTTCCTTCAGAGGTAAAGATAATCTACTTCCTTGTTCGAATCTCCCGCAGGACGGCTGGTATGACAGCGGGCAGGGCATGAATACGGACCATCGAGATGTCCGAACGACAGGCCAGCGCGCACGACCCGGTAGACTAATTCTCAAAATGTGACAAGAAAATTATCAGAGATTAGGGGGTCTAGATCTAATTTCCAAATTAATTTAGTTCATCGCCTTAAATTATTACGAACACGAAATTTTGTAAGAAAATTACCTAATCTTTTGAATATCTCTCAGTACCTAGAGTTGATTAATTATGCTGTTGAAATACTCTTTAGTTAGACCTATATAAACTAAAACTAATATCTCAACTCAAGTGCTGCATTAGCTGACACAGGTTTCTGCAATAATCCAATACTCACTGGAGGATATTGTCAGCAACATTTCTTGAATGGGGATACATTCGTCCCTAGTTACAGTCATGCGCACTGAGGTTGTCAGAACTTTGCTGTAGTAGGAAAGTATCCAAGTGTCAGCCACAACACCAAGATAACTGTGATTTCCCAGATAGTGAGAGTTCTCTGGATGGAATAAACAAAATATACACTCTATTAATTACTATAGGCCTAATATGCTAAGTCAGGGGCGGACTGGGTGTCGAAATTAGCCTGGCATTTCTATACATTATGCGGTCCATAAATTGTTTATCATATGGTGGGCATCCAATTCTAGGTCTACCAGTCCTCAAAATCATTATGCTAAGTTTGCCTGAATCAGCCAGAAAAAACAACAACTTAGCAAAGTTGAAGTCATTGATTAACATGCATGACTAGATGGACATATAAAATAAGACGCAATTATCACGATTCTCTATGCCCTAAGCGAAAGATGTCTCGAATGTAATAGGGGATATCTATTTAAGAACCAGAAAGTTAAGAGTAACTAAACCAAAGCAATTTAGCCAAATATCTCAAATCAACAAGTAAATATATCTCGAGTTTTTCATTTGAAATTAGGCCTACCTGGCACGCAATTGTCCTGCAGGCGACCTCGAAGTGGAGCCTTGTAACACTGACCACTTATGATGGTATAGGAAACACTCTGTAAAATAATGTAACTAATTAACTACGTTGACGACCTGAAATCACGCAACTATTCATTAAAGCAAACACACTAACCAACCACCAGAGTACCAAGATTTATATACATCTATTATATTTATCAAGAGGATTCATTTAATAACATACGGGAAGTAGCGTGGAAGTGTGCAGACCAGCGCCAAAAGTAGAGCGCCTGCTGTTGTCAACCACTGCGTGTAAAGCATCGCTCCTAACAACCATATTCAACCCTCACATCCCTAATCAACCCTCACACCCGTAATCCACTTAGGGGTTTGAATGGCGCTGAAAGATACTTCAAGGATAGGCCTATTGGTATGGTGCAGAAATGTGTCTCTCTTTCTCTCTCGGTCTCTACCTATCTTTATCTCTCTGTATCTCTCTCCCCCTCAGTGTCTCTCTCTCTCTGTTCTGTCTCCATGTCACTTTCTATCTATCTCTCCCCGCCTCTGCCTCTCTTTATCTGCCTCTCTCTCTCAGTTCTGTCTCCTTGACCCTGTCTCTGTCTCTCTATCTCTCCCAGTCCTTGTCTCTCTCTATCTCTCCGTCTCTGCCTCCTTTTATCTGCCCCTCTCTCTCCCTATCAATAAAGGTAACAGTCTAGTCAGTCATGCACACTTTAAGCTATTAATTGAATAAACTCCATAGTTACCTTGTTGTAATCTTCAATGCTGGTCAAGGCGTACACCTGGCTGGCGTTGGTCATCACTAAGTCATTGACTACCATGAGGCGATCATAGTCCATGTGAATAGTTCCTTGTATGTCCGCGACTGAAGCAAAGTTGCCGACACTGTCATAGACGCCACGTTTCTGTGAAACGATAGTTTGAATTGCGTATCATTTAATTTTTAGACAGCTTGTTATTAAGCAAGTGTAGACAAAGGCTTAGCCCTTGGCACCAAAATCAGACTGATGCGCTCCCTGGTCATGGCCACATTTCTATATGCTTGTGAGTCTTGGACCCTGACTGCAGAGCTAGAGAGGAGGATCCTAGCAATGGAATTGAGATGCTAAAGAAGGATCCAAGGCATCACATTTAAAGACCGCATCACAAACCAGGAGAAAGAGACAGGGTTACTGCAGCGATCGGACCCAATGATGACCTGCTAACTACTGTGAAGAAACGAAAGCTTAAAATGTATGGTCATATAACAAGATCTTCGGGACTTGCAAAGACCTTCCTCCAGGGAACAGTACCAGAAAAAAGAAGAAGAGGCAGACAGAGAAAGCGATGGGAAGACAACATAAAAGAATGGACAGGCCTACCATTGAAAGAGGTTTTAAACAGGGCAAAGGATAGAGAGGAATGGAGAATGACTGTCTACAAGACTTGCTTGGTGCCCCAACGGTCCACCAGACTAAGGGATAGGTAACAGAGAGCGTACTGGCACATAATGATTTCTTGGTGGGTTTTGAAGAGGTAATTTTTTTTTCTTTTGCGTTATTATCCATTTATTATACTGGACCGTGCTACTAGACTGTGTCTACAGTGGATTCAGAGAAAGAATGTCAAATTGGTGAGTTTTTTTTTTTTTATTATTTAATTTAGACAGTTCAACTATAGCATATCTTGATATATCTTTTGACAAAATCTATCCAATAAAAAATATCTCATACTATTGACTTTATGAAGACAAAATGTCTGTTACTATAATTTAAAAGAGATTATTTTGTTTATTTAGTAGACTAAAATATTATAATTCGAATCCTACAGTCTGTAAAATGTTTATCTTGTTTCGGATGTTTCTACAGTGTGAAAATAATTTACTTCCTAATCCAAACCTCCCGCAGGACGACGGGGGATGGCAGCTGGCAAGGTATAAACCACCGAGACGATCGAACGACTGGCCAACTCGCATGCTGCATGACAAGGCAGCCGTGTTTAGTATTCTTGTACAATGAGGGGGACATTTCGATTACATCTTGAACGATTTCTACATTTATATCAATAACAGTGTTTATATTAATGCTAATTAATTTATATTTATGTTTATATTTATATTAGCTACCTGGGCGACAAATCCTTCCCACTGTTTATACCAGCAGCAGGGAATGGGTACCGCAGCAGAAACAACAAAGGGAAGATATAAAATGAACACAAATAAGTCATTCATGTTGATTATCCACCTTGAACTGCAATAGATATAAAAATAGACTTTGATTAAAAAAATATTTTGATCTAGTAGGCCTACTATCATTGTGATTTTAAAATAGACACAATGTTTACTTTACAAAACGAAAGTACAGTTTTCTGTTTAAAAAGATTGTTTTCTGTTTCTGATAATTGTTTTCTATTTCTGAAGATTGTTTTCTTTTTCTGAAGATTGTTCCCTGCTTGGAATCGCCATCGCAATACTATCATACTGTCATTACGCATTCATGCATGTCTTTCCCATAACAGTGCCCCACAGCTGTGTCTGTTCTATTTTTGTGTATGTTTCTGTTCTGTTGTGATAAAAGAGTCCCTGTAATCACAACAAATTTCCATAAGGATCAACACAGCAGTTTGTACCTTCATAGTAAAACCCTGTAAGCGGGCGACTGTAGCCACACAATATACTCTCCTATTTGGGCTTATGTAACAAGATTAAAGAAATGATGTAAAAATGCTTCTTTTTAAAAATAAATTGAAAACTTTTTACAGAGATATTATTTCCGTTTAGATAAAGGTATATTTCTTATTCTATATTCTTGAATACATTTGTACAAGATAAGAAAAGAAGTACTTTTCTTCTTCTTATATATATATCAGACGTTACTTCCAAAAGAAAAAAATGGTAATTACGTTCTACGCGTCCATCTAGTCATGCATGTTAATCAATGATTTAAGCTTTACTAAGTTGTTAGTTTTTCTGCCTAATTCAGACAACCCATTCCATTCTCTACTAGCACTAGGTGATCAGAGCACCTGTAGGAATTTGTTCTAGCATAAGGAATAAGAAATCTGCCTAATAAAAGCTCCTTTTTCATATAGAGCAAAGAACGGGCTGCCTGTGTCATTCACAAAACCAATGACTACCCTATCCATTTTCAAACTCTTATCTTCATGAAAAAAAAAAAAAAGATTTTCTATGGTTATCTCTCTCTCTCTCTCTCTCTCCCTCTCTCCCTCTCTCTCTCTCTCTCTCTCTCTCTCTCTCTCTCTTTTCTAGTTTCTATTAACATTCACGACTTGATTGACATTTGTATACTAGCAGGATTTAATTTAACTCTTTCTCTCCGTAATTATTTACCACATTCTGGTGGAATCAACGCTAGTATCGTCAGTTAGGAGAGAAAGAGTTAAAGATGGAGAAGGCAAATTCCTCATATGCTAGAGCAAATTTGTACAAATGCTCCTTCTTCCCTAGCGCTATTAGAGCATGGAATGGGTTGCCTGAGTTAGCCAGGAAAACCAGTGACTTGGGGCAAAATTTAAGTCATTGGTTAATATGCATGATTAGATGCATGGCGCGTAGGACGTAATCATCTTTTTTAGCGGCCCCCGTAAGGGGAAAAAGCCGCTATTAGATTTGTGCAAAATGTCCGTCTGTCCGTCTGTTCGTCTGTCACACTCAGGGCGCCAAAACTAGAAGATATACGAAAAATACTTTTTCACCATTAAATGCGGCTTGAAAAGTTTAGGTGCAACGGCTACTTTTAGTTTTCTAAAAGCAAACCGCTTAATTTATAAAAATTATTATGCAAGCGATTTTTTAATAACAAAACACCAATTCTAAAACAATTACGTAAATGTAAGGGAGGAAATGTTACTATAAGAAATGCTCTTGGCATGTAGATATCACGCACATTTTTTAAAATGAATTTCTTTCTGTCTGTCCGTCTGTCCGTCTGTCAGACTCAGAGCGCCAAAACTAGAAGAGATACGAAAAATATTATTTCACCATCAAATGCGGCTTGAAAAGTTTAGGTGCAACGGCTACTTTTAGTTTTCTAAAAGCAAACCGTTTAATTTATAAAATTAATTATGCAAGCGATTTTTAAAGAACAAAACACCAATTCTAAAACAA
Organism: Biomphalaria straminea; assembly: GCA_021533235.1. Lineage (NCBI taxonomy): Eukaryota > Metazoa > Mollusca > Gastropoda > Planorbidae > Biomphalaria > Biomphalaria straminea. The sequence goes on from JADKLZ010001483.1 coordinate 29,638,509, forward strand.
TTACGTAAATGTAAGGGAGGAAATGTTACTATAAGAAATGCTCATAACATGCAGATATCATGCACATTTTTTATAATGAACTTTTAGCAGCGGCTTTCGTGTACTAGCGTAAAGCCCGGAAATGACATGATTCTAAACTAATTTCTTAAATTTAAAAAAAAATTGTTTAGTGCCCCCATTAGAATGAAAGAAGCATATTTTTGTGCGTTTTGTCTGTTGTTTGGTCTGTCCGTCACGGTTAGAAAAAAACACTAAAGGCTTTTGAAAATATGATTTAACCTTTACTGTTCTTTCAGAAATATTGCGATAGTTTTAGGATGGGAGCATACAGGAATTGAGCCAGGGACTTAGAAGGAACATCCGAAACATCTTGCAAATAGGCGGATCTGACATGGATCCGACTCCGACGGGGGCCGCCTCTGAGTTTGTGTATCACACAAACTCTCTTTGTAATCTTGTTAAAAGTAACTTTTGTATTTTATATAAGATAAAATATAGCATCTAATCATACATGTTAACCAATATATATATATATTTATATACAAGCAAAATATGTCAGTTAAATATACTTTTCTAAATGAAAGAAATTACAAAAATAAAACGGGACTATTGTAACTTATGCTTATTAATTTCAGGAGGCGCTGTGGCTGAGCGGTAAAGCGCTTTACTTCTGAACCGGGGTCCCTGGGTCGAATCCTAGTGAAGACTGGGATCTTTATTTCGGGATCCTTGGACGCCTCTGATTCCTCCCAGCTCTAATGGGTACCTGACATTAGTTGAGGAAAGTAAGACAGTTGGTCGTTGTGCTGGCCACATGACACCCTCTTTAACCGTTGGCCACAGAATTAGATGAACGTTACATCATCTGCCCTATAGGCAAGGTCTGAAAGGGGAACTTTTCCTTTTTTAAAACTTTATTTTGACTTACGCTTATTAATTTCGCACTCACATTGAATAAAGAACAAGTATTAAACCAAACAACCAAAATTTAAGCAAGGACTTTGCTGAACATACAATGTTGCTTTAAAATCCTAATATCAATTTTTTTACCTTTTCGTAATCTTACAAATCCGTAGCCAAAGCCTCAACAAATCTTGGCACGCTCAAAGACGTTCAAACTTCATCCATCGACACGTTGTGTTAAACCGTTGAGAAAGTTGTTATCTGAAGTGTCTCGTGTTATCTCCACACGCCTATATCTGATCTATTGTATTATTAACTTAGATAATTAAATGATGTTTGTTAATTAGACCAAAGGAGGGGATAACGTTTATTTGGTTCAAGATTTGTGAGAAAGAATGTTAAACAGATATTTTAGCAACATGTCTTTTAAGCTATTTGTAAGTGTTATCGGGGCCCGTGTGTGTGCTAGTTGATGACGTAACCGTGAGAAAAGGGGAGCGGATGATTTTGGTTGTGTAGACTATGGGGTTTCTGAGGAGGTCTCTATTATTGAAATGAAATTGAAAGACTGCTGTGATTGTTGATCATTAACTAGAAACATGAGACAGTAAAGACGTTAAGACTTAGTAAGCTAGACTTTATTTAAATTATCTTTAGATTTTGTGTTACTGCTATATCTCATTACAAGTTTAATCTAAGTATATTTTTAATAAAAGTAAAGTTAAGAAGGACCGGCCTTAAGTAACTGGAGACCCTTGGGAAAATGAATGTAGTGGTCCTATATGAAAGAAAAATTATTAACAGCGAAAAAAAAAGAATTACGCAACTTATTAAAAACCTGCACTGTGTCTATATCTAAATCGATAAGAATTTGATACAATATCGTGATTAAGAAGTTAGCAACGAAAGTTGTAGCAGGTTCAGAATATGTAAATACCGTTATCCTTCACAAACTCAAACATATGCACCTTTTTGAAAAACTAAAATATTATATTATTATATATTATATTAATATTAAATATTAAAAGATCAGAGAAATGGACATTTATATCAAGCACCTAAATTCTTTCTTCTCTACTATATAGCATGATAGTATAAAAAGGTAGTTTTTATTCGTTAGTAAAAAAAAGTAATGTTCCCATTTCAGACCTAGTGGTCTATAGGACAGATAATGTAAAGATCATCTGATTCTGTGGCCTACGGTTAACGAGGGTGGCCAGCACAACGACCAACCGCCTTTACTTTCCCCATTAGAGCTGGATGGACTCAGTCAGAGACGCCCAAGGATCCCCACCAAAAAAATCAGTCTTTACCGGGATTTGAGCCTGTGACCCCCGGTTCAGAAGCCAAGCGTACAATAAAAATAGTTAGTTCCCCTTTCAGACCTTGCGATCTATAGGGCATATGATGTAAAGGTCATCTGTTTCTGTGACCACAGATAAGGAAGATGTCATGTGGCCAGCACAATGACCAACCG
>JADKLZ010001483.1:29645638-29659866 GCA_021533235.1 Biomphalaria straminea
TTTAATATCACGCCATTTTTATAGAGCTGGGATTTTAATATCACGCCATTTTTATAGAGCTGGGTTTTTAATATCACGCCATTTTAATAGAGCTGGGTTTTTAATATCACGCCATTTTAATAGAGTTGGGTTTTTAATATCACGCCATTTTAATAGAGATGGGTTTTTAATATCACGCCATTTTTATAGAGCTGAGTTTAAAAGCTGAAGTAGCGATTAGTGAAGCTAGATATACCGAGGCCTTAGCATTTTTTTACATAATTATGTTTTAGTCTCATGGTTAGGAGACGATTGGGCCATCGATGAACAACTAGATCTGCAGACCTTCGAAAAATATCACCTTTTACCCTCATGAATGACACATCTGTTGCCAGACCTTTGACTTGGAGATGCCGACTACCTCGGCAAAAGAGGAAATTAGTACACACTGTTGCCATTGTTTATGACTCTGTCTTTATTGACGATGACGCATGACTCTAGCAAGGAAACGGGAAGCACAAAACTAGCTAGATTATTTCGGGCAATACCGAGTGTCTTGGTCATAACTAGTGCATTTTTTTAAGGTCGATAGATCTTTTCTCAAGTAGTCTCTGTCTAATTAGATTCGAATGTAAATCGCCCCGGAAAGCGTTCTGTATTGTAAAGTAAAGTTCCCCTTTCAAACCTTGTGATCTATAGGGCAGATGATGATTCTTTGGCCCACGGTTAACGAGGGTGTCATGGGGCCAACACAACGACCAACCGCCTTTACTTTTCCCCAACTAACGTCAGGTACCCATTAGAGCTGGGTGGGCTCCCGTAAATCCCGAAATAAAAATCCCAGTCTTCACCGGGATTCGAACGCGGGACCTCCAGTACGGAAGCCAAGCGCTCAGCCACCGCGCCCTCCGTTACGTATTGCGTCTTCTTCCTTTATGTTAGCTGACGCAGTGCTATGGATGCCGTTGACCTGTAGCACCAAGCTGCTGGCGTATAAATTTCCAACATATGAAACTTGAAATGAGTTGAATAACTTTCTCGTTTAGATATGAAAAAAAATAAATATACTAGACTCAAAGCACAATATAGTGGTCGAGAGGCTAAGTGCGCTGGAACTTGGTCTGGCTTGGCTACCTAGAAGGGGGCTTGAGATTCGACACCCAACTCGGGCAGAGTTGTGTTTACTGAGCGCCTAAAGGCAGCACGGAAAAGCAACTCCTATATACCCCCTCCCCCCACTGGTCCCCAAATGAGATTGGACCAAAACCGCTCTGAGCATTCTGTAAGCATGAAAGTAGCGCTATAAAAAAAGCTATAATAATAGTTTGAACAAGTCTGTTTGACTACAATAACACAACTTTTCAGTCTAACTTTCTCGTGTATATGTCGCATGGCTGCTGGTCATCGGATGGGAAAGAGTTAGTAAGGGTTAAGCAAGTCTATAGCAGTACGCAAGAAGCGGCTGGCAAAATGTCTTTATGGTATCTCTCTTGCAGTTATGCAGCGACGATGAGGTCTGGAAAGGATATATGATGCGCAATAACCTCCTCAGATACGCGACTCCAGGGCTGGATGACATGGCCAACACCCAGGGATGGAAGGCCTACGTGTCAGTTCTCTTGCGTCTAAAGGTAAAGTTAGACTAGTGTGTGTATGTTTCTATGGTGACGGTGGGAAGAGGCTAACGATTGGTTGTGTATGATGAATGATAAACGGCATTGTCGTCAGCGGTCCTATCGAGGAATAACTAGAGTTACGCACTCTTGTCAAGATGGCTGCTTCTTGTATTCAGTGATCAAAACATAAGAAATAATCTTCAACTTTGTGTTTTTGTTATCCGATCTTCTTCTGTAATTTAAAACTTCAATGTATATCTCATCATCATCATCTCAGCCTGTTGGTCCCTTCTGGGGCATAGGCCACCAATCAGCTTCCTCCAGGCTTCTCGGTTCTGGGCGAGTCTCACGTCTGTTTGGCATCTGCTTCCAAATCGTGGCCCCAATATATAAATCTATTTGCTCTAAGTGTAATATATACTTCCGGGGTGCTGCTCGGCAGGCGACCTGATTACACTGTGACCATAGACATAAATAAATATAGATTGGCCAAAATGAAAATCTGCCACCGAGGACAAACGCAGGCGACGAAAAGAAAATCTAAACCGACCACCTGCGGACAATGGTTTTGCTTGCCCTGGATTTGGCAAAATATGTAGGTCACAGCTTAGACTGCACAGCCACGGGAAACACTGTATTCCTCACTAATCTTCGGATTCGAAGACAAGCCTATTTTTATTATTATTATTTTGTGTACTTACATTTTGTTTAATCTCTAAGACTGAAGATCATGCACTTTTTTAAATTTTTCATAATTCGGAAATCCGATTACAATAGATATACATGTTTTCAAGTTACATGAAGTTACTTCCTTTTTCCAGTCTATATTTATTTACGTGTATGACTGTGACATAATCAGCATTTGTTTTCTATCATTCCGTTCATATTGTGTTTCATGGAATAAAAGTGTTTCTTGTTGTTTTTTTATTTATTTATTAATTTATTAATGTGCATGCTCAAAACCAGTGTTTCAGTGGATAGCATACATAAAATGATCATCAATTAATCTATGTACACAACCGCCATCTTGGAAACAAATGGCCGATACATATTAATAGCCGATACTATACTGTTAGGTCAATAAATAACAGAATGGACGAAATTCATCGTTGCTGCAAACATTTCTACCAGTTCTGTGAAAACTCACTAATCTGTCTCACTGAAACATGACTAAATGAAATTATTCCCGACGCATCAGTAGACTTGGATGCGTTTCTTTTGTACAGATTAGACAGAACAACAGATAGTAGCATAACAAGAGGAGGGGGACTGGCCATTTATGTCAATAAACAGTACTGCTGTGTCAACAATATTTCAATCAAAACTAAAGTGTGTACAACCGATATTGAACTAGTTTCTAACAATCTCAGGCTATGCTGCCTGCCGAGGGAGTTTGCAAGGATCTACGTCGTGCTTGTGTATACACCACCCACGGCCAACACAGAGAGAGCGGCAGAACATTTACTAGACAAAATAGTACACATGGTCCGGACTATGGGTTCTGATGCTGTCCGGCTTGTTGTGGGACATTTGAATCATCTATCGTTGGCTCAGCGCTTGCCAACATGTAGTCAGTGTCTTGATTTTCCAACACGGCACGATGGGACCTTGGACATGTGTTGTGGCAACATAAGGATGGACTACACATCTCGATTGTCATTACAATTCACCCAGTCACGGTCTGACGACGCTGTTTTACTGCTACAAAGTTGTCTGGAGCAAACAGATTGGGACATGTTTTGTAAACAACTGCCCAGACAGATGAACTTAACACAACTGTTAATTCATACATCCAGTTCTGTGAAAACATCATTATATGAAAGAAGAAAATTAAAAACATTCAGCTACAATAGACTCTGGATGACCGACATAAAAATTAACATTTTGTCATCATCAAGATGTACATAGATGTCTATTTCTAAGCGCTGGTTATGAGGTTGTTATATGTCTTCTTTTCGTGTGTGAATGTTGTTTGTATGTGCATCTATATCGTAAATCTATGTTGTTGTTGTACAGTAGTCACGCTGAGGTTGTCAATTGTAGTCAAAACAAATTTCCAATTGTTTGGATCAATAAAGTTATCTTATCCTATCTTATATAATACAGACGTTACTTCAAAAAAGAAGATGATTACGCCCTACTCGTCATGCATTCAGTCATGCATATTTACCAGTGACTTAAATTCTGCCAAGTCACTGGTTTTCCTGGCTTGCTCATGCAAACCATTTGCATCTTATCTCATCTCTTTCATCTATCATAGAATAGCGTTTGTTTTTAGTATAGAAAATAATATGTTTACAATCATTTATGTGCTATAAGTTTGGATTGACTGCATTATTAATTTATTATATTATTATAATTATTATAATAATTGGGAAAATTACCAGTTTAAAAATATTTGCCAATAATATTCCGTTTTTTTGTTTTAATAATGCCGCATGAAAACATGAGAGCCTCGTTTTGCCTTTTGCCAACCCCTGCTTTAAACGGATTTCTTTTCGGGCCTATTGTGTTCTTTTTCTCTGGTATAACTATTATGTTATGCAAAGCTTGTATCTATACAACATGTCTGTCTGTCTGTCTGTCTGTCTGTCTGTTCGATATCGAAAAAGGAGAACAACTGCTACTTAATGAAATTTATGTTTATATGGATCTAATCAACTTATTACATTTTGACACGTACCTTTCTGGGATCAAGTTGAAATTTTGTATAATTGTTTATAGTCAATGGAAATACACGAATCAGTAAAAAAAACAATTAGCTAATCACTTAGTACTAATTAATTATTTTTTAATATAACAGAAATGGAGCTAAACAGTGTAAATTACAGATGGCAGTAATAAGCAAGTCTTTCCATTCGTTATGTTATTAAAAGTATTCTTTTTTCTAAACGTTTTACAACAGTAAAGACTAAAGTCTAGATCTATCAGGACTTTAGTAGTAGTCCATAATCTAGATTAGTGATGCCCAAACTACGGCCCGCGGGCCAGATCCGGCCCGCGAGTTGGTTCCATCCGGCCCGCCGAAACGACGGCACAAAAAGTAGAAAATCCCCTCTCCAAAAATGTTGATAAAGTTATTCGACGTACGAAAGGACCCAAACTTTTCTCTGATGGATTGGTACCATATGACCAATAACATGAAACGGGACTAGACTTACAATCTAACGGAAAACGTGAACGTATCTTTACTTATTGTGGGACATGATAATAAACCAATATATTTGATTAGTAAAGAAAGTATGGCTGGTTAAAAAAAACAACAAACAAAGATGGCAGCATTCTTGATTTGAGCCGCGAATAAAATATTGTTAAAACTTCGCCTAGAGATTGAAGAAATGAATAGTTGTCAAAAGAGATAAGAAAATGAGTCTGTGGTTACGCTAAATATAATGTTGCTCACATTTTAAGTAGCGAAATGAAGCCATTTTTTTTTCTTCCGAAAGGCAGAAAATGAGATAAACGTTTAACACCTCACTAATGAATGTAAGTGTTAGATTCACGGGTTCTAGTTTTAGTTTCATTTCATTACGTTTTTGTTTCTTTTCGGTCATGTGGCCCGCGACACGAGTGTCGGAAATTAAATGGCCCGCAGATCGATAATAGATCTAGATCAGGTTCTAGTCTACCTCTTTATACCATAGAATTAGAATCTAGTTTTAAAAAAAGACAATTACGTGGATTGTCGTGAAAGGCATAATGTTCATTATCATTTTCTTTCATTCACTGAATCATCTATTATTTCTCAAAGTAAGAGGTCAAACGTGCAACAACATGCAACAACAAGTAAAGAGGTCATTTCTATTTTTAGCTCCATTAATAATTTTTTTTAACGCATTCGCTTTACTTATTTTATAATGCGAAAAATTAGAACCATATTTAAAACTCGAATTATTTTATGTATTTAATAGTCAAAGAGAAAAGTTTTTTAGAGCGTAAATTGTTAATAATTCTTTTAAAAAAAAATCCATTAACTTGCAAAAGACCTCTAATACGAGTATTTGTGGACAATTGTGGTGGAAAAAAAATCATTAGCAAGGTTAGAGAGACAAGTGGAAATTTGTTCTTCGACTTTTTAAAAATTATATTTTATCTTTTCAGTCTGTAGTGTGCTATTGTGTTTGTAATTGAAGATTGTGTTCAACCATATGCCAAAGACTTATTTCCCTTACAGCTTGATGGTTAACAGCGTTATAAATGACTATATTTTGTTAAAAATGTGTTTGATTTCTTTTAAAGCAATAGCTTAACAGACAAATAATTATATGGATGTAAAATCGACAGGATGGCGCGGGGAATCTGTTGTAAGTAATAAAATGGCTTAATTTAATAATTTTTACACTTTAAATTAGAGCGGGTCCTATAAAATTGCGTGTCCTATGAAATGCGGGCCCCACTGCGGTCGCCGGCCCTGGTAAATAGCGGCATATGCTATGCCGCCGGTCAACTAGTCTATATATATTTCTCAAAAGACAAGTTAAAAGTTCAAACTAAAACAAGCAACAACAAGCAACAACAAGTAAATAGGGAAGATCCCATGGCGCAGCACGCGGAGTGAATGGAGATTGGTGCATCCCAATCCCAATCCGCACTATTTGGTGAATAAAAGTGGTGTTTATATAATTCTCTTCTTCTCAATTTGTTGTCATAATATTAAAAGTATTTCCAGATTATTGTGTCGTAAGACTATTGAAACTAGAACAACAATACACAGATAGACTATACTCTCCGGTTTCACTTTAGAAGTACTTTAATTAATATCACAAATTAAGCACATTCGTTCATTAGACTTGATTACGAAAGGTAAATCATCTCATCTCTCTATTCCTAGATCTAGATCTAGATCTAAAATTCGAATTCAACTCTTCGCAGAGATAGTTTTATGCTTTAGCACATGAACATAGGCCTACTAATTATAGTCCATTTAATCAAATAAACATTCAAATTTGTATTTCTAAAGTATTGTTACATGAGTGCAACTCTATTCTTAATATCGCGTAAATTAAAGCCAATTAGCCATTTTTTAGCTCCATTCATAGTATTTTTTATTATGAATATAAAAAGTAAATGGGAAGATCCCATGGCGCAGCATGGCGTGAATGAAAATGTTGTATCCAAATCCGCACTATTTTCATTCACAAAATAGCATAGACATAAATAAATATAGACTGGAAAAAGGAATTAACTTCATGTAACTTGATTTAATTATTTATACAACTAAAAAATTAGCACGGGTCCAATGAAAGTGCGGGACCCACTGCGGTCGCATATGTTGCAGTACCTAAGGCCTGCCCTGGAAAATAGCGGCGTATGCTATGCCGCTGGTCGACTAGTTTTAAATAGTTTGTACGTATCAACTGTTTTTTTTTTTTTTTTCTAAAAGTTTCTTTTGTCTTGATCTACTTCCACTTTGACTTTAGCTATTGTTTATTAAAATCCGATAAGCTATTACTGAAGGCCTGGCTCTGGTCACGTGACGATAGCATAAGCACCAGCGCTTTGAAATGATTCTAAAAAAGATTAATGTTAAGGTGTTGTAAGCTACTTTAAACTCTTGAGGGAACTAGGCTATTCCTCATTGCACAAGGAGCACACGCCAGTACCGTGCACTGCATCTCATCTCGTCTAATCATATCTCCCTCTGGTCCCTACTGGGGCATAGGCCACCAACCAGCTTTCTCCAGGCATCTCTGTTCTGGGCGAGTCTCACCAACTGTCCCCATGTCTTGCCCATCTGTTTGGCTTCTGTTTCCAGATCGCAGCGCCATGTATTCCTGGGCCGTCCTTTCTTCCTCTTTCCTTGGGGGTTCCAGGTTAGGGCTTGCCTTGTTATGTTGGATGCAGGTTTGCAAAGCTTATGACCTATCCATCTCCAGCGTCTCTGAAGGATATCTTCTTCAATTGGCTGCTGTTTTGTTCTTTGCCACAGTTCCTCATTCGAGATCTTGTCTGGCCAGCGGATCATAAGAATCTTTCTTAGGCAGGTATTGATGAATACCTGGATTTTTTTTTTTTGATGATGGTGTTGGTGATTCTCCAGGTCTCTGCTCCATAAAGTAGTATTGGCTTAACAATGGTGTTGAAGAGCCTAATCTTGGTGGTGTTTATTTCCCTAGATCCCCCAGGTGTTCCACAGCTGATGGCACGCCACTGCACTCATCCTGCGTGGTCGAGTGGCTAAGTGCGGCATGAGCTTGGCTTGCTTGGCTACCTAGAAGGGGGCTCGAGGTTCGACACCCGACTCGGGCAGAGTTGTGTTTACTGAGCGCCCAAAGGCAGCACGGGAAACCAACTCCTAGATACCCCCTCCCCCCCACTGGTCCACAAATGAGATTGGACCAAAGCGCTCTGAGCATGCTGTAAGCATGAAAGTAGCGCTATATAAAAGCAATAATAATAATAATAAAAATAATAATAATTCTCTGTTTTCGTTTTCCCAGAAAATCAATCTTAAATACATGCACCCCGCTGTCACCAAAAAGTCGTCTGCCACGAGTAACAGCGAAAAGGATTCTAAGACCATTGCGAAGATTAGGGAGAGTCTAGGGAGTGACTATTTTAACATGTTCCTAGCAGACGACGAGAACACGGGAAGTCGTAGGAGTACTCTCTCCATGCTGGCACAGGCTCCCAATATCGTCGCTGGGACCAAACGCAGGGATTCAATACCACGTCGAAGCTTTGCGCAAGAGCTGGCTCGAGATAGCGAAGATCCGTCTACCGTCATCGTCCGTGGTAGGCTGAATGATGCGGAGGCGCCGGTTAAGAGGGAGGATCAACGCAGGAAATCGCTACCTTTTAACAAATTGTAGAAACAAGGTTCATTGAACCGGAACGTTCATAAAGAACAAAATGTTCATTAAAAATGTATGTCTCAAACGTTTAAACTTTGTGCAAGTGAAACAGTCACTCAAAACAGTCACTCAAAACAGTCACTCAACGTCTATGCGGATTAATTAAATGTCCAGTATCATAGTGACATGTTACAGAAGTCATCTATAAATATATTGTTATTGAGATTATATTAAAAATAAATGTGAAAATGAAATTTACTTTCGTAGAGTTTTCTCATTTTTTAAAAACTATTCCTCTATCCAGCTTGTAAACTCTTCTACTTATGAAAGAAAAAAACAACAATAAAAACCTTGACACGGCTTTCGAAAAAGGCTCTATGAAAATTTCCGAGAAATTTGACAGTTGACGTAAATTTTTGGTAAAAGGATTACTATCTTATCTGCTAAACGGAAAAGACTCATTCTGATCGTTATAATTTCACAAAGTGTAATGCAAATGTAATTTAAATTTGATCTAATTTGGGGACTAATAATCAATTCAAGTATCTATCTATCTACGGTAGTGGGTATACCCGAAAGTGGGCCGAAAGTAGTCATTTACTCCATATGTCTCCCAGAGAGCTCTGCGCTCAATGGACTCAATGGACCTAAATCTAGTCTCAAAGTGTAGATTTCTATTTTCAAATGTCAAGATCAATATTGCAATGTTATAAAATATTAAAACTAATTTACTATTTTTAAATTTAATGTTGCTTTTAGTCTACTGATAGATTATCTAGCCTTTTTTTTACGTAAATCTTTTCTAAAATACATCTAATTTTTTATTCCATATTTAGATTTTAGATTTAGTTCTAGTAGATATAGGCGGTTCCGTTAGGGATCCCACGGGGGCCGCCTCTGTGTGATAACACAAACTCTCTTTGTAATCTTGTTATGCTTATATTTAGCTTGTTTGTATGTCAAGAAGAGAGTCTTGGAGCTCTGAGAGTATTTTTTGTATTTGTTTTATTTTTATGAGAGAAGGCGAGTTATCATTACGATTTATGCAAAGGCAAGTAGTTTATTAATACAGTTAATCGACTACACTTTCTGTAACTTGAGCTACAGCCTCTTCATTTTTGTTGGCGCGTGGCTGTCGGGTGTAAGCGAGGTAGCAACAGAACAACACGACTATTGCTGCGGTGATAACGATGGTCAAAATAACTGCCAAGCGGTGGCTGCTGACACTGTCACTGAAACCATTTTCAGGTGTTGACAAAATTCTTGAGGATGTTGACTGTGTTGGTGTATAGTCCATAGACCACCAAGGAGTTACAGAATTTTCACTGTTCGTTGATTGATTCTCAACATCTGTTACAAGTATCATAAACACTGGTGGATCTGACTGGAATGGTTCGGTTTGATTCGTCTTGTAGATGACAAAAATCTTTTCTCTACTCGCCTCGTCACACCATTTTCCAGAACTTTCATTTTTGGAATTAAATTTATAAACTACATTCTCCGGTAACAAAGAATATTTAACAATAGACACGTATACTTCCCAGTCAAATAGTTGAGGCCATTTCTCAGATCGCAGCTTATAAAATAAACACAGTTGTCTCTCTTGCAAAACTTTTTCAAATGTTAGCAGACATATTTCAATGTATCTCACTATTTCAGGAAACTTGCTGTAAACTCGAACTCTGCTGTTTGCTATTTTAAAATCTTTGCCACAGAAGCCATCATTCATGATAATCACTCTAAAAATACTTTCAATATGAATAACTTGAAAATTAATATAAATTAGATCCGGATTTATAGCATTTTTACCATTTTTTTTTAACAGAAATTCCAAAGACCGGCTTGTTGAACAATATTCTCTTTCAAGAAGATAAAGGCCTATAGATGAACCCTTGACAAGAAATATTTGTCTTTCACCATCATAGATTTGGAGTTCAATATTGCGCTCTTCCAAGGGATTGATGCCCGAATAGTCTAGATATTGAAAGCAGACTTGACCCGTTTCTTTGTCTGCTACGAATAGCATTAAAAGACACGTGAATTCTGGAGTTAATGTAGGCCTAAAGTAAGACGAAATTGGACGTGGTGGGTCTGAACGTGAGACACTGGTCGTATTTTTGAACGGGCAATTGTAGCTGTAGTCACACGTCCCACGAGACCAAACACAAAAGATCAAAACCATCCAAGTCAACTTAGAGATGATATGTTGTCTCCCTTTAATCGTCATGGTTCTATTAATAAACCACGTCGCATGTCCAAGTATCAGGATTTCTCAACACAGACTGAAAAAAAAAAAGACAAATCGAACTGTTTAATGTAAAATTAGTCTCTAGTACAATGTTTGCCAAACTTCTCCCATAACGGTACACTTCGTAAATTTCGAGTATTTAGCGGAACACTTTGTTTAGAGAGATCAATTCTCGGGGGCTGGCCTACAAGTAAATTATCCAGTTCATCGTGGAACACATATTTAGGGCTCAATGAAAATTATGGTTTCATGAAACATAGTTTGGGAACCACTTCTCCACTAAATTAGTAAAATATAAACATACTTTTTAGCTGTATGCTATTACCTGTCAATTTTAATTAAGTCATTAATTGGGAATTAGGGAATATTGTTTTTTAAACTCATTTATACTTTCTTTTGTTATGCTACCATTCGTAATGAGCTAAAGTCATATTCTAATATTCTGTACAATAGTATACATTTGAGACCAAAAGAAAATCAGCTGCCGAGGATACACGCAGAAGGCGAAGTTGAAATTTTAATCGATCTTCGGCGGACAATAGTTATACTTGCCGTGGATGGGTCAATATTGGTGTACCAACAATGTCAGTAAGCCGTGTGCACAACTAATAGTGAACTAATGTGAAAAAACATTAAAACCAATCTTCTTGCCTAGAGAGTTACATAAATGTAGGCTAAACTAATAGAAGGCAGGAAAGACACCTATAGACCACCTTTAAGGTTTACTGATTAATTCAGGATAGCTGCCTTCTCGTGCGGTAAGCGCGATGGACTCTTGTTCCAAAAACAATAAAACCTTCGGCGGACAATAGTTATACTTGCCGTGGATGGGTCAATATTGGTGTACCAACAATGTCAGTAAGCCGTGTGCACAACTAATAGTGAACTAATGTGAAAAAACATTAAAAGCAATCTTCTTGCCTAGAGAGTTACATAAATGTAGGCTAAACTAATAGAAGGCAGGAAAGACACCTATAGACCACCTTTAAGGTTTACTGATTTATTCAGGATGGCTGCCTTCTCGTGCGGTAAGCGCGATGGACTCTTGTTCCAAAAACAATAAAACCTGGATCTTAGTCAATCGAGTAATCAATCCTAGTTCGGTGCATGTATAAATTTAGAAAGAGTCATATACATCTATCTATCTATCTATCTATCTATCTATCTATCTATCTATCTATCTATCTATCTATCTATCTATCTATCTATCTATCTCTATGTCTGTCTGTCTGTCTGTCTGTTTATCTATCTGGCGCAAATAGTAACGTCCTCGTATAACTTAACGCCACGCTTTCACTGAGGACCTCTGAGAGCAGTGGACACCAGCTGAAAGTCTTCAGACTTTTCTAGTGATAGATCTTTGTGGAAACAGCTTGCTGTCCAATTTGCGCGGGAGAATCTTATTCTAAGTAACTCTTGTTTACTTTGGGGACAAAAGCAAATTGTTTCTATTTCCAATGTAGTTAGGACTTAAAGTTAGGGTTAGTGTTAGGACTTAAAGTTAAGGTTAGTGTTAGGACTTAAAGTTAAGGTTAGTGTTAGGACTTAAAGTCAGGGTTAGTGTTAGGACTTAAAGTTAGGGTTAGTGTTAGGACTTAAAGTTCATATTTGAATATTGATAAAAATGAAAAAAAAAAAAAAAAACAAACACTTGACTCATATAAAAAAAGAAAATCCTCCCCGTCCAAATCATGTTCCGCTTGTGTTTAATAATTCTTACAGTGTAGTGTGTTTATAAGAGACTTAAACACTATCTTATCTTATCTTATCTTATACAATACAGACGTTGCTTCAAAAAAGAAGATGATTACGTCCTACTAGTCATGCACTTAGTCATGCATATTAACCAATGACTTAAATTCTGCCAAGTCACTGGTTTTCCTGGCTAGCTCAGGCAATCCATTCCATGCTCTAATAGCACTAGGGTAGAAGGAGCTTTTGTACAAATGTGTCCTAGCATATGGGACGAGGAATGCATATTTTTCTTTGTGTCTTTCTGAGTATTTTATTAAGTTTTGTTTTTGTATTTGAAGATTATGGTTCAGTGTTTTGTGTATAATTGCTACTTTACTTTTGAGTCTTCTATCCTGAAGAATTTCTAAATTTAGTGATTTTACCAAAGGTGTTACTCTAAAATGTTATTATTAACTATTAAGTTATTGATTGATCTGAGATCTAGATCTTTAAATAGTATAGTCTAAGGTTATTCTTAGTTATTGATTGATCTAAGATCTAGATCTTTAAAATAGTATAGTCTATGGTCAGTCTTAGTTATTGATTGATCTGAGATCTGGATCTTTAAAATAGTCAACTTGATTGATCTGAGATATAGATCTTTTAAATAGTAATGGACTATAACGCTCATATCTCAATACGTAGATCTAGGTCTCGATATTTAAAATCGATATTGAAATTAAAAGGGTTAGATCTAGATAAGACTTGAAAAAATCACTACAATAAATCTAAAGAAAAACAAAACATCCTGTATACACTTACGATTTTACAATCAATTTTTTAAAAGAAATTTCCTTGTTCGTTTTTATTTTAGTGTTAACTTTTTAAAGATATTAACAGTTTCCTGTTTCTAAGTTAAACCCAAGTATTTAAACCTCATAACCCTAGAATAAAGAAGAAAAATAACTAAGTTTATTCTTACCATGAAAAGGTTTTTTTGCTGTGACTTTGTATAGAACATTCAATTCAAGTTTGTGCTTGTTTGTATTTTAAGTTCAATTAATGTGGTCTCACTTGTTTCCTTTGTATTGCAATTATTTCAATCCCCAATACAGCCACGTGGAGCGATCAAGAGCTTGAGCTTGAGTTTTGGCACATCAGCACAATTTAGGCCATGTCGTGCCCGCAATCCTTCAAGGATGAGACTTACTTAAACTTACTTAGACTTAGGTCCTCCCGCGCTGTTCGGTGCATTGAGTGGCAAGCTGTATTTATAAAGATCTGTCATTGGCAATGTCTGAAGCCTCCTACCACCTGGTGTCCACTGTTCTGAGGTCCTCCATGAAAAAGGTATGACGCCTGGTAATACGAGGACTTACCTGTTTGCGTTTTCCTCGTATTGGCCTCCATGTCATCGCAACTCTTGGTGTGCCTAGTTCATTTTGTCGTAGAATATGTCTCACAAACCTCATGCGACGCTTTGTCACAACCTCTTTAAGAGTTCGACTCCCAGTTTGGCATAGGATTTGTTTGTTTGAGACTCGATCTGTGTAACTGACTCTCAAAATCCGCCTCAGCCTTTATTGTTGAGCCTTCAAGGATTACTCTCCCTTTAAATAACACGAGCTTGACAAGACACTTCCATGGTCATTTACTGCACCCAAACTGGTCCCCAGACCTCTGGACACAATATTCTAACCGGAAAGAGATGATTTTACTAATCCAAACAAATAGAAATTCTATTTGAGTTGTTTATCTAAGCCTTAGATAAATTCTAAGCATTATTAGTAAAAATAATACAAATATTGGTGCCAGCATACACAGCATTCAAACAACAAACACACACACGAAACACAAACACACACAATCATGGTAGAAAACTACAACTGTGTCATTGAGTGGTAGAAAACTACAACT
>JADKLZ010001483.1:29676481-29687297 GCA_021533235.1 Biomphalaria straminea
TTGCGCGCACGAATTTAATCTTCAAATACTACGACAAATACGACAATATCCAAATTCCAATATAGAAAGTCTACAGGATAGAAGACTTAAAAATAAAGTAGCAATTAAACATTAAACACTGAACCATAATCTTCAAATACAAAAACAAGATTTAATAAAATACTCAGAAAGACACAAAGACAAAGGTACATTCCTCATTCCAAATGCTAGGACAAATTTGTACAAAAGCTCCTTCCCTGGCGCTATTAGAACATGGAATAAATTGTCTGAGCTAGCCAGGAAAACTAGTGACTTGGCTGAATTTAGGTCATCGGTTAATATGTATGACTAAATGAATGACGCGTAGGACGTAATCATCATCTTTTTTTTTTTTTTGAAGTTACGTACGTTTGTAACATATAAGATAAGACAGCCATTATAGGCTAGATCTAGAATCTAGATCTACATTACAAATTACAGAAATAGATCTAGAATTGCCTACCAATCCAGATGTATAATAATGTAAAATCTTTTAGATGTAAAATCTAAGCTTTATCCTCTTAGTAGGCCTAAATATTCCAATGAAATAGATTTTAGACGTTATTAACTGTCTTAACATCTACTACTCTAGATATAGAATAAATATCTACGTACGTCTATATATATATACATATAGATTATGTATTGGAGAGATAATGAGAAAGAGAAAAGAAAGAGACACTTAGGACTCTAGATCCACTATAAATTATTTTCTAAATATAATATATTTCTAGATAATAATCTAATTTCTAGATTCAACCTAAATTTACTAGTTATAACTGGATCTCGTTTAGATTTAGTTGTAAATCTGATCCAAAATGGATTTAAATGTATAGATGAATCTAGATCAATATTTAAGTCAAGACTACAACTTGAATCTAGATCTAGAAGATAAATTGGCAGTAGATCTGGATCTACATTCAAGACACAGTTTTTAAATAAGTCCGTAGTAGAATTTAGACATATTATAGAATCCTTGCCCTTATTAAATTCTATTCTTTTCTTAGGACTGATGTGTTAGAGACATCGGAAAATGTTTTGGCATGATTATAAATGACCCTTGTCATTAAATAAACGAAGCATTAGCGCTTAGCTTAACCAAATGTAGGCCACAATAGAATAAAATGTAAACAATGATGGCATTTTGTATTTAATATTTTCTTTTTACACTAATAAAAAAATAATGATGATTTATTTTGTCGGAATTCGGACTTCGCAAAAAAAATAAATAAAAGTGCCAATAAGGAAAAGCGTAGCATGTGAGTTTTAATTTATCTTTTTAGGTTTTGCGGGACGATTCCGCTTAATGCAGAACCGCAAGCTAATCTGCAAGTAGCACATATAACTGCACCAGATCTAGTATAAAAAACCCAACGTTGGAATCCCTGTGTACATATAATTTTTAGTAAGATGATCAAAAATAAAATAATTTGTGATGATCTCTTGCTCTAAAAAAATATATCCACCATAACAGCTTGTCTGAAAATGGATGAAGTTTTTAAAAATTCGTTTATAAAGAGCGAAAAAACATTTTCTAATCAAGACGGGTAAATCGCGCTCGTTCAAGGCATAAAATTCTTCATTGTCTTTGTAATGTTTTTTAAAAATATTGCAGTATGCGCAGACAGGATGCGCAAAGACCTTGTTTTGAAGTCAGTGTTCCTTTAGTATAGTTCCATGCCTTTTCGTTGCTTTTTCTGATTGAATGGTGCATCCATAAATAGTTGTAATCTTCTATCACTTCGTGCGATTTAGTAGAGATTTCACTGTAAAACGCGCCAAAAGACCAAGCGATTTCATCTGTATCAATTACATATGTTCCTTGTAAAGAGGAGATAACTACTGTTACCCACCGGCTACGCCCGCTGATTTGTTCCCAGGCTATACAAGGGCCTCCGCCCTTGACTAGGACTTCCCTCGCCGTTCCCTTATTGGTCAGTATTGGTCAGTATATTCTTGTACGTTGAATTATACGTATACGTTGAATTGGAACGGTCAGCTTTAAATCGCCTTCCCCAGCACACTTAATTCTAACCGGTTAATTTAATACCATCCTTTCTGGTCCCCTCTCGCCCCCCTTAAAAACGTATTGTTTATAATCTGTACCATCTAAATTGGCGCGGTTCACTTTATATCGCTACCTCTTCCAAACATAAACATTTTGCACATGAATACGATTACCAGTATCCATAGACATATATAGACTGGAAAAAGGAAGTAACTTTATGTAACTTGAAAAAATGTATATCCATTGTATTCGGATTTCCGAAATCTGACAATTTGCACGATCTTTAGTCTTAAAGATTAAACAAAACTACACTTCCTCCTTATTTACGCAGCATGGTGTGAAAGAAAAATGGTGTATCCAAATCCGCACTATTTTCATTCACAAAATGGCATAGATAGCATAAATAAATATACACTGGAAAAAAGAAGTAAAGGATTCAGTCCTTAACTTTGAATTAGTGAGACTAGGGAATTTTTCAGCAGAATGTCCAAATAAGCTAAAATTAAAAAAAACAGTTTCAGAACAAAAAATAAACATTATGATTGACATTACAGTCACGCTAAGAGATAAAAAAAACACAATAGTGAAAATATTGCAATACTTATATAGGTTATGGCTGAAATAGATATGAATACTTAACTTTTATACTGCTCATGCTGTATAGTATAGTACACTAATTTGCAAATCACAAATGTTCCCTTCATAAAAATATCTTATTGGCCAGTCTATACTTATTTATGTCTATGCCAGTATCACTTTCCCCTCGAGCCACTTACAACCTACGCAATAGGAAATAGTTCTACATACAATATATGAGTATTCTTCTACTAAAACTATGTTTCTTCAATTATGACTGTGGGTCTTCAACTAAGACTGTGTGTCTTCACCTAAGACTATGTGTCTTCAATTATGACTTTGTGACTTCAACTAAAACTATGTTTCTTCAATTATGACTGTGGGTCTTCAACTAAGACTGCGTGTCTTTAATTATGACTGTGTCTTCAAATAAGACTGTGTGTCTTCACCTAAGACTGTGTGTCTTCACCTAAGACTATGTGTCTTCAACTAAAACTGTGTATCTTCAATTATGACTTTGTGACTTCAACAAAAACTGTGTGTCTTCAATTATAACTGTGTGTCTTCAACTAAGACCGTTTGTCTTCAATTATGACTGTGGGTCTTCAACTAAGACTGTGTGTCTAGAACATCGAAGTCTGTGTGACTATAAAATCTTTGTGACTATGTTTAAATCTGTATGACTACATAAATGCCTGTGTGGCATATCCAGAGCCTTTCTGACTTATCGAATGAACATTTTTGTTGCATTGCGTTTTAATGTTCTATTGTTGTTTTATAATAGTGTTACGTAGTGATCTTTTTAAAAATTGATTTTAATTTTAATTTTAGGGTGGGTCGATATGTCACAAATGCGTTTATAATTTATTTTTAATCATAAGATAAGATAAGATAATTTTATTGATCCAATCTAATGGAAATTCAGTTTGATTACAATTGACAACCTCCGCGTAACTACTGTACAAAAACAATGTTAATGAAAAATTCGAACAACATTCACATATAAACACACATACACATTCACAACCAGCGCTTTATGAATTTGACTTCTATGTACTTCTCAATGACAGCTGATCTCGTAACACTCTGATCGAAAGTGGGACAAAGGAGTTTTTAAATCTTTCAGCTTTAGTCTTAATGGAAAGAAGGCGACCACTTCGTTCAGATCTTATGTAGCAGTGGTTTAATGGGTGAAGGTTGTCTTTGAATCGTGAGTGATTTGGAAATGCATCTTTCTCGGAAAAGCTCTTCAAGAGATGGTAGCTGTGCTTGAGTAATATACGATGCTTTTTTAATAAGTCTATTTAATCATATATATTAAATTGAACAAATGCGTTAATGAAAGGAAGCGTATTCGTTGTCACGGAAATACTGAGATATTACAAGATGAACTAATTTTACAAATATTTGTTGGAATTTCGTTATTGCCATTTTACATCACAAAATTTCTGTTGTGTAGTTGTACCTGATGTGAGGTGTTTGATTACAATCGCGTTTAATGTTGGAACTAGCTAATTGTTATTCATGGAACTGGTGTCTAATTACACTCAGTCAACATCCACCTGTTCTTACTATTAAAAAAAAACTTGTTCACAGTTGTTTGAGGACCCAAATAATATGTAAGTTTAGCATCAATCATTTTAAAGTGTTGTAATACAGTTTATGGTACCCATTAAATTCCAGTGACTGGAGCCTCTCAGGTCATAATTTACTTGGAGGTTCGTCCTCTAGAGCTGAATCAGTTTCTGCAATAAATTGGTTCCAAGTTCTTGACGACTTAAAATTCGCTTTCAAATTCCACAATCCAACCATTTCACTAGAAAATGACTAACTCTGTTTTCACTTGATTGCCTAGAGAAATGGAGCATCTTTGTTGGAACAGCTTTGATATGCACGTACATTTCACTTGCAATACTTGCAATAAAAAATATAAAGTCTGTCTTTCACTATTTATATACATTTTGGCAACAAAGTGTGTCCTTTATGGAACATAATAACTTCTTTTTTGAGATCCAATATTCTTCCCAATAACTTGCCCATGCTAAGCCAGTGGATACTACCGTGGTACAAAACATGAGAATCTTTTGTTATTATATTATTATTATTGCTTTTATATAGCGCCACTTTCATGCTTATAGCATGCTCAGAGCGCTTTGGTCCAATCTCATTTGTGGACCGGTGGGGGGGGAGAGGGGTATCTAGGAATTGGTTTCCCTGTGCTGCCTTTGGGCGCTCAGTAAACACAACTCTGCCCGAGCCGGGTGTCGAACCTCGAGCCCCCTTCTAGGTAGCCAAGCCAAGCCAAGCTCAAGCCGCACTTAGCCTCTCGACCACGCTTCCCAAATTTGTTTCCAAATCTTCAAGTACTTTTCGAAACTGCCTGTGCTTAAGACCGCTAGCTGATAGCTTCATTACTGAGATACTTGGGTCAGCAATGTGTTTGATTTCCAATGCTGCTTAGCATTACTCTGTTTCAAGTGTATGGTTTGAATAGTATTCTTTTAGTTATTAAAATAGACTCGCAGTCAAAACTTATTCTTCACATTTCCAAGCCAATACTTTCAACACAGTTCTTCAAAGCATTAAATAAATACTGGCCTGACTGTGTGTCTTTGACTGAATTCTTTGACATATTGCCGATAAGAATAATCTTCGTTTACTTTCATGACATAACATTTTATTATAAGTGATAAGACTAAGAAATTTCAAAAATTTATATAGATATTCAGAATACTTTATTTTTTTTTAATATATTTGGATTTTAATAATCCGTGGGCACACCTTATTTTAAATGTGTCCGCGGGCCGCATAAAACATTCTGGCATGTAGGCCGCGGCCCGTAATTAGCACACCCTGATTTACACAAAGGCAAGTAGTTTATTAATAAAGTTAGTCGATTACACTTTCTATACCATGAATTACAGCCTCTTCATGTGTGTTGGTGCGTGGCTTCCGGGTGTAAGCGAGGAAGCAAAAGAAAAACACGACTATTGCTGCGCTGATAACGATGGTCAAAATAACTGCCAAGCCGTGACGGCTGAAAGTTTCACTGAAACCATTTTCAGGAGTTGACAGAATAGTTGGAGATGTTGACTGGGTTGGAAAATATTCCATAGACCACCACGGAGTTACAGGAGCTGCATTGTCCATTGATGGGTTCTCAACATCTGTTACAAGCACCATAAACACTGGTGGATCTGACTGGAATGGTTCGGTTTGATTTGTTTTGTAGATGACAAAAATCTTTTCTCTATTCGCCTCGTCACACCATTTTCCAAAACTTTCATTTTTGGAATTAAATTTATAAACTACATTCTGCGGTGACAAAGAATATTGAACAATAGACACATATAATTCCCAGTCAAATAGTTGAGCCCATTTCTCAGATCGCAGATTGTAAAATAAACACAGTTGTCTCTCTTGCAAAAGTTTCACTAATCTTATCACACAAAGTTGTCTCCTTTCTTTTTCCAGTTTAGGCATTGTGTTATATACTTGAATTCTGCTGTTTGCTAGTTTGTAATCTCTCTCACAAAATTCGTTTTGCATGGCAATGACTCGAAACAGACTTTCGATGTGGACGACTTGAATTGTAATGTATAGTAGGTCCGGCTCTGGTTCTACATAATTGTTATTAGATATTAATTGAAATTCTAATGAACTTCCATTTGAGCAGTATTCTCTCTTCGATATTATTACATTATACTTAAGGTAATCCACTATGACATTTTGGTCTATGACATTCAGCTCTAACCTTTTTTCTTGGCTGGAGCTCAAATTGTGAAGCTGCTGAAAGCAGACATGTCCTGTGTCTTTGTCTGCCATGAATGAGACTACAACACCACAACCAATTACTCTCTTGTGTATTAAAGGTTTGAGAACCGTCCAAAGTAGGCGAGGCGGGTCAAAGCGTGAAACGTTGACAACTTCAATGGGCTCACACACCTTGCTGAAGACACACGTCCCATAAGACCAGATACAAACTATAAAAACATTCCAAGTTAACATAGATTTGATAAGTTCTCTACCTTTAGTCACCATGTTACTATAATTAAACCACGTCTTATATTCAAGGTTCATGGTTGCTGAACACGGACTGAAACAAAAAGGTAATAAACACAGAGTAGTAATGAGTATACAGTTCTAGTGTTAAAGTGTTGATGTTATTGATGGTTGATGTGAGAGAGAATGTGTTATCACAAAAACTATAATGTACTAATAATCGGAGTCGTATCCCTGACGGATCCGCTTATTCGCAAGGAATATTGAAGACATGATTTAATTTTGACGGTCAAAAGTAATAATGTTTCAAAGATTCCGTTGTGAAGCATGTTTTTTTTCTGTTTTAAATGTTTCGGATGTTCCTTCCAAGTTAAAAATAATTAACATATCGTTGAACGACGGAGGATGGTAGCGAGCAGGGTGTAAACCCTAATTTATCGTGCAGTTAGGAATTATCGATGGTCTATGGTTCAAACCACTCCCGCTCCCATACCCGTCATTTTGTCTGTCAGTCTGTCTGTCTATCATGTTAATGTCGAACAAAATACAACTTGCCACCTCTGAAGGCCGCTATGGCAACGTTAAAAGATTGACCTGTACCCCCCCCCGCACCCCCTAAGTGATGCCACAGCTAATAGATCTATGCAGACTGGGTAAATTTTTAAATAGAAATAAAACTTTAAATATAATTTTTAAAAAAATCTAAATCTAGCTTTCGTAGAATTGTTAAATCTAAAATTAAAATGTAGAGTAGCCTAGTTGGCCTAAATCTAGATGTGAATTAGTCACTTATTCTAGGACTATAATAATCTATTTACTATTACTATATCTACTCTATGAACCGATCATTAATTCATTACTATAAGCTAATAATAATAATGGAAAATGTCTTCGATTCCGTAGATTAAGGATGATCTATGTCTTTTTATACTTGCTTTAGCCTAAATCTACCATCAATATTCTAATTATTTGTAACAAAATCTTTTGAAAATGTTTATAATTTCCGTTTTCTTACCTAGATCTAAGTATATTTCCATGAGTCGACTTTTATGTAGACCTGCTAGAATCTAGAAACAAGATCTAGACTACATTCGGGAAAATCTTTAAGTTTATTTCCAACTAAAATTTTATATTTTGCGCAGCCCTTTTTCTAGTGACTAAGCTTGGTGCATGGTATTCTACATCCCGTGATGTAGGTCAATTATGACTGTGTTTCTTCAACTAAGACTGTGTGTCTTCAATTAAGACCGTATGTTTTAAACATAGACTGTGTGTCTACTACATCGAAGTCAGTGTGACTTTAAAATATTGTTACTATGTTTAAGATGGTTTGAGTACATAAACGTCTGTGAGGCATATCAAGAGCCTTTGTTACCTATCGAATGAACATTTTTGTTGCATTGCGTTTTAATGTTGTGTTTGTTGTTTTATAATAGTGTAACGTAGTGATCTTTGTAAAAAATTGATTTTAATTTTAGGGTGGGGCGATATGTCACGGATGAATGTATGCATGTGTTTATAATTTATTTTTAATGATATATGTTAAACTAAACAAATGCGTTAATGACAGGAAGCGAATTGGTTGTCAGAGAAATATTATTACAAGAGTTAGCAGTTTCTGAAACTAATTTTACAAATATTTGTTTAAATTTCGTCATTGCCATTTTACATCACGAACTTTCAGTTGTGTGTTACCTAATGTGAAGTGTTTGATTACAATCGCGTATAATGTTGGAATAGGTGTCTAATTACACTCAGTCAGCATCCACCTGTTCTTAAT
The DNA here is from genome assembly GCA_021533235.1 of Biomphalaria straminea. Taxonomy (NCBI): domain Eukaryota; kingdom Metazoa; phylum Mollusca; class Gastropoda; family Planorbidae; genus Biomphalaria; species Biomphalaria straminea. The sequence goes on from JADKLZ010001483.1 coordinate 29,684,866, forward strand.
ATTAATTAAAAACCTTGTTCACGGTTGTTTGAGGATTCAATAATATGTAAGTTAAACATCAAACATTTTAAAGTGTTGGAATACAGATACTGGTACCCATAAAATTCCAGTGACTGGAGCCTGACACTTGTAAGTTCGTCCTCTAGAGCAGGAGTCGGCAACCTGCGGGTCGGAAGCCACATGCGGCTCTTTGGATGTTAAGCTGCGGCTTCTTGGTTCCATGCATAAATATTATTTATTCTATTGAAAACAATCTTTACAAAATTGTTCTGATTTGATTTTACCTCACAACCACTTGTACTTGTCAGAGCACCCCTCTTCATGTCTTGAAATGTAACATATTTGCACGTGGAAGAAACTCTGTTTTCTTCTGCCTTATTACTTGATATAGATGGCCTTTTTGTCAGGTATATGTCTACCTAGTTCCAAAAGAAGAACTTCTAGGATTGCTACCGATCTCGTGACAAACCAGAGGAAAAGGTACAACTAATATCGTGGGAAAATACATTGAAAACAATAAAATTGATATAAATAAATCGTTTCACTAGCAACTGATCGAACCAGGAGTATGACAGGAAAATTAAAGTGGCAGCTACGATTCTTTGGTGCAAAATAAAATTATGAAATTTTTACGTTTTACTGCACGGACGAAATAGTTGAGGTCATGAATTTGTTAATCATGATTTTTAACAGAATCTTGTTAAAAGCACTCTACTATCGTCAGTTAAAAAAATTCTTAACGAAATGTTCGGAAGAAAGAGAAATCTTGTGGCTCTTTAGCTAGGTTGAAATTTTGTAAATTGTAATTTTTGGCTCTTTTGACTCAAAAGGTTGCCGACACCTGTTCTAGAGCTGAATAAGCTTCTGAACAAAACTAGTTCCAAGTTCTTGACGACTTAAAATTCGCTTTCAAATTCCACAATCCAACCATTTCACTAGAAAATGACAAACTGTTTTCACTTGATTGCCTAGAGAAATGGAGCATCTTTGTTTGAACAGATTTGATATACACGTAAATTTCATGTGTAATACTTCCAATGAAAAATATAAAATCTGTCTTTCACTTTTTATATAAATATTAGCAACAAAGTATGTCCTTTAAGAATTTAATAATTTCTTTTTTTTTTGAGATCCAATATTCTTCTCAATAACTTGCCCATGCTCAGACGGAGGGTACTTCTGTGGTACCAAACATCAAACAACTATCTGCTGCTTGCCAGAAGTTCGGCTTAAACATCAGTCAGTCAAGACTAAGATACTGGTCCAAAACACTAATGCTGCACCTCATATAAGCATTAATGACCAACCACTAGAGATTGTAGACAACTTTTGTTACCTTGGCTCCATCATATCCAACAACACTCTACTGGATAACGACATTAACAACAGGATAGCCAAGGCAATGGCCACCATGTCACGGTTGCAGAAAAGAGTCTGGGACAACATATTGCTGACTAACAGTCCTAAAGCTCTAGTCTACCGGACCTGTGTATTGAGCACTTTGCTATACGGGAGTGAAACACGGTCAACCTACTCATGCAGGAAAAAAAGCTGAATAACTTCCAACTCCGATGTCCAAGTCGGATCTTTAAAATAAGGTGGCAAGATAAGATAACCAACGAGGAAGTGCTACGAAGAGCAGGTTGCCAGGACATCCGCTCTGTTATCAACAGCAGACGCCTTGGCCGGCTTGGCCACGTTCGTAGAATGCCAGTAGGTCGACTCCCACAGGATATTCTGTATGGCGATCTAATAGAAGGTAGAAGAGCCGCTGGTCGCCCAATTTTACGTTATACAGATGTATGCAAACGGGACATGAAGCTCTTCAAGATCGACACCAGCAGCTGGGAAGAGGTGGCACTGGATAGATCTACATGGAGAGAGCATAAAGGAGGGGTCTCAAATTGCAGATGCCATACACAACAGAAGCAGAAAGAAGGGTGAAAATGCAACAACGCCTGGTGACTACTTATGCCCAACCTGCAATCGCAGCTGTGTATCAAGGATCGGCCTCTTTAGTTACACAAGAGCTTGCAAGAGGAAAAGATCGTCTCTAGAGACGTAAGATGCCACAGGAATGACTGACCTGCTTTGCTTTTCCCTATTGATCTCAAGTACCCATAAAATTAAAGTGGTCCAATGGGCATCCTAATAATCTAGAAGCTCTAAATCCCTTCAACGAGTTTTAAATCCTAAAACCTTTGGTTCTTAAGCCACGGGCCTGACTCCTCAGCTACAACGACCCAGTATAGTTTTATATAGACTAGCCAGATAGTGATTTGGTTTATAAAGAGTTTAGTTTTATATAGAATAGCCAAATAGTGATTTGGTTTATAAAGAGTTTAGTTTTATATAGACTATCCAGATAGTGATTTGGTTTATAAAGAGTTTAGTTTTATATAGACTAGCCAGATAGTGATTTGGTTTATAAA
>JADKLZ010001483.1:29780649-29798622 GCA_021533235.1 Biomphalaria straminea
TCACCAATGTATTACATGTCCATTCTAATATATTCTGATAGAACTAGCTCACCAATGTATTACATGTCCATTCTAATATATTCTGATAGAACTAGGTCACTGAAGTAGAGCATGATAAAACCTTATCTATTGTGATAGAGGTAGAAACTAACAGACATTGCGATCCATAGAGCAGATAATGTAAAGGCCTCTGTTTGAATGACCGACGGTAATTGGCGGCACAATGACCAACCGCTTTACTTTCCCCAACCACTGTCAGGAGTTGGTTGGACACAGGCGTCCTTAACGTTCCGAAATCAAAATATCAGTCTTCACCAAGATTCGATCCCGGGTACCCGGTTTGGAAGCTAAGCACTTTATCACTCAGCCATCGAGCCTCCTCTAATAGAAGTTGGTCAATGCGTGTTCAAACTTCTGTGTGTATCAAGGGGGTCATAACTTCCTAAATCAGTGTCACATACGCATATTTTATTTTGTTGTTTGTTCACAAGTCAAGGCCATTCCCTCCCCCCATCTTAGTCCCAGCAGCCTCGTGTTATGGAGACGTCTAGATTCAAATCTGATTGGTTGGTTTGAATAAAGGGACATTTTTGGAAGGCGGACAAAAAGCTAGGTCTTATCAGTCGGGCTCTGAATCTGGTTGAGATCAGTCGTGTATTTTGTAGGTCTAATATATTGAGAGAAAGTATGTCTTTGTTCTTTAACAAATTTTATTAATATTTATTTGTACACAGCTTTACTTATGTTGGATTTAAATAAAAGTTCCTGTATTTTATAGTCAAAGCATTACTCAGTTGAATCCTAGATCGTCATCGTCAATATTATTCAATATTATTATTTCAAATATTACAATCCCCGGCGTCACACAAATCGTGACAATCAGATTAACAAAAGCGGTGTTGACCAAACATTTTCAGCATGGGACCAAATAAATAACCAACTTGTGTGTGACTGGCCAGAATACCGGATAGAGGATTTAAAATCTATAAGACTAACGTGATTTGGACAATGCGGCTTTATTTTACACCGAGGGGAGACATTTCGGGTGGTACCAAGATAAAGGCAGGATATGGCCCGCTGGTCGGCGTTTAGACATCACTGAAATGAAACATTCATTCTGGGTCAGGTACAGGGGCGGACTGGCCATATGGGCATCCGGGCAAATAACCGGTGGGCCGGTACCCAAATGGGCCTTCAGAGCCACCGAAGGGCCACATTGATGCCACTATGTATTACATTTTTAAAGGTTTTAAAATATTCTCTTATAAAAGGGCCCTCTATGTGTCGTGTTTAAAAATCTCAATACAGTGTAATCTAACTAATTTTCTGAAATAATGTAATACCCTACATCCGTAGACAGTGTTACTAGATCTAGTAGGAGCCATCCTTTTAGGGGCTACACACTTAGCAATTAAAAAGCAACATAAGGCCTGTACTTCCCATCAAAAATATAGATCTTTCTGTATGCATGTGTACCGTAAGCGATGCTCCAACTAAAAAAAAAATGATTTTTTACACAAGTATAATATGCAATTTATGGGCCTGATTGTTTTTTTCTAGACTATCTTAAAATACATGTATTTCAAAGTTAGAAGATACGAATCTAAATCAAGAAAAACAAGATTACAAAGAGAGTTTGTGTGATACACAAACTCAGAGGCGGCCCCCGTCGGAGTCGGATCCCTGTCAGATCCGCCTATTCGCAAAATGTTTCGGATGTTCCTTCCGCATTTAATGGTGAAAAAATATTTTTCGTATCTCTTCTAGTTTTGGCGCCCTGGGTGTGACAGACGGACAGACGGACATTTTGCACAAACCTAATAGCGGCTTTTCCCCTTACGGGGGCCGCTAAAAAAGTGATTAAACAACTGCAAACGGGAAAATTAAAGTCACCGCCCTCTGAAGGAATAAGTACTATTTGAATAAAAGGACAAAGTCGTGATAAAGCCATCCAAGAGGACACAAGAGAAATGCCTGTCATGGAGAATGTTTGTGAATGTGAGGACTAAATAATATGATAATAGATACCGTTCACACTACAATTAAAAGAACATTTGATTTATGCATTCGTCTCCATCAACAACCTTTTTGATTTTAATGTTTCTATTGGATAATGTTTTAATGTTTATTTTTAATAGGTATATACCCTCCACAGCACAACCTTCCCGTATGACAATGAATCGAACGCTAGTTCATCGAGAACTCCAAAAATTGATCAGAGCGTAGGCCACACAATCAGGCAGTCATCCAGGTCTAAGAAGTATTTTCTATTTCTCATTCATATGACGAGAGATTCGGTTTACAAAGTGAAAAAGAGAAAACTGTCTGGATCGGTTTTCTCAGTTCCCAGGCCACTGTTTGCTAGTCCGTGTGAAGAGGTCACTGATCGGAAGACCAAAGTCCACTAACAAATCTAGCAGAATGGAACAGACCGAATGTTGTCTTAACAAACAGAAGTGGAAAGTAGAAGTTCTTGACGTATGCGATGAGTGTTGATAAACTGGTGTCAGAAAAAACGTTGATTTGGTTTCAACTTTCAACAAAGTTACATCGATATAGTGAGGTGGTCGAGTTAGCTCAACTGACAAACTAGGAGTTTGGTATTTGAATCCCCGTGAAAGCCAGAATGTGTAGTTTAATAAATAGAGGATTGTGGCTTTTAGCATGATAGCTTCTAAGACGTTTATAACCACGAAATAAAAGTTCTAATCGTATGGTCTATCCCTGCAAGGCTAAAATAAAAGTGCAAGTTTGAATATAAATCCAGTTTCTAAAGTGTACAAATATTAAAGTAAATAATTAAACGAGATGATAATGGAGAATAATGGGACACAGAGAAGAAGAAGAAGAAGAACAAAAAAGAGAATAAAGGAAAGAGACAAAGAAAGATATATAAAGATATAGAGAAGGAGAGATGAAACGAGAGAGAGAGAGAGAAAAAGAAGAAAAGAAAAAGAGAGATAGAATGAGGGAGAGAAGGAAAGAGAAAAAGAAGGAGAGACGGAATGATGGATAGAAGGATAGAGAGAGAAAAAGAGAAAGAGAAGGAGAGAAAAAGAGAAAAAACAAAGAGAGAGAATGAGGGAGAAAAGGACTGAAGAAAAGAGAAGGAAAGAGAGAGAAGGAAAGAGAGAGAAGAAAAGAGAGAGAAGGGGAGAGAGACAGAAAGAGCAAGAAAGAGAGAGAAGGGGAGAGAGAAGGAAAGAGCAATAAAGAGAGAGAGAAAAAAGAAGAATTATAAGAAAGGAATCGTTAAGATAGACCTATTGCTCAATAACAATATAGTCAAAGGAATTAACAGAAGTAATACAACTCGCGTTGTCTTTGTCAAAGATTCGATCGAGTCAGAACTGCTCGTATCAGTTTAAAATGAGTTCATTTAATTATTATGTAGGTTTCAAAAGCAGTTTAGAAGCTTATTGCTTAGTTACATAATATACAAGTTGATAAGAGAAGAGAGAGAGAGAGAAGAAGAAGATATAAAAATAAAAGAAAGGCCGAATAAGTTTCGATAAAGAATCAAAAATGTAATTAACTTAAGAGCTAAGACACTGAGAGAGAGACAGAGAGATAGAGAGGGAGAGAGAGAGACAAAGAGAGAGAGAGAGAGAGGGAGAGAGACAAAGAGAGAGAGAGAGGAAGATAGAGTGGGAGAGAGACAAAGAGACAAAGAGAGAGGGAGAGAGAGAGGAAGAGATACAAAGAGAGAGAGAGAGAGGGAGAGAGAGAGAGAGAGAGAGAAAGATAGAGGGGGAGAGAGAGAGAGGGAGAGAGAGAGAGAGAGGGAGAAAGATAGAAGGGGAGAGAGAGAGAGGGAGAGAAACTGTATTGATTAACTTTTAATAGTGTGGCCTCTTTCGACCTCCTCATATAATACCCTACTCCCACACATACACACATTTCCAACTGTTTCCGGTAAAATGTTAAGTTTCAAATTACACATACAATCTAAAAAGAAAGAAAAATGGCGACTTTTAATTATGTCCCCTGATCATTATGGCAGCATGATGTTAGAGTTATATTTAATTACAACTAATTATGATTTGACAATGTGTACACATGAAATGCACGATACCTTCGGTGCTATGGAGGCACTAGGCTTTGGGTATATGTACATTGAAAAAGAATAAAAGTGTAAACTAACTAACTAAATAAACAAGATTACAAAGAGAGTTTGTGTGATACACAAACGCAGAGGCGGCCCCCGTCGGAGTCGGATCCCTATTCGCAAGATGTTTCGGATGTTCCTTCTAAGTCCCTGGCTCAATTCCTGTATGCTCCCATCCTTAAACTATCGCAATATTTCTGAAAGAACAGTAAAGGTTAAATCATATTTTCAAAAGCCTTTAGTGTTTTTTTCTAACCGTGACGGACAGACCAATCAACAGACAAAACGCACAAAAAAACTGCCCTTGTCATATGTTACATAATTGTCACATTCGGGATAACACACATTAGTGTACAAAAAATGAAGGTCACAATATGCTTGTTTCATTCTAATGAGAGCACTAAACAATTTTGTTTTTAAAAATCAGATTTTTAAAAAAAATTAAGAAATAAGTTTAGAATTATGTCATTTCCGGGCTTTACGCTAGTACACGAAAGCCGCTGCTAAAAGTTCATTTTAAACTTTTCAAGCCGCATTTAATGGTGAAAAAAATATTTTTTTTTTTCGTATCTCTTCTAGTTTTGGCGCCCTGAGTGTGACAGATGGACATTTTGCACAAACCTAATAGCGGCTTTTTCCCCTTACGGGGGCCGTTAATAAATAAATATATTCATATTTAAAACATATGCTACATTATGTGTATGAATTATCTTGGATCAGCCATGTAATTCAATTTGTAATATATCTACACTAACAATAATAACATATATGCGATAAGAAATAGTTTTTACCAACAGGTTTTGATTATTATTATAGCTTTTATATAGCGCTACTTTCATGCTGATAGCATGCTCAGAGCGCTTTGGTCCAATCTCATTTGTGGACCCGTGGGGTGGGGGAGGGGGTATCTAGGAGTTGGTTTCCCGTGCTGCCTTTAGGCGCTCAGTAAACACAACTCTACCCGAGTTGGGTGTCGAACCTCGAGCCCCCTTCTAGGTAGCCAAGCAAGCCAAGATCAAGCTGCACTTGGCCTCTCGACCACGCTTCCCACTTGATCGGTTTTTAATGTTTTTTTTTTTTAAGGAACGACCTGACTTGTGGGCTAATACCTTTTCAGGTTTCTCAAGCCAACACGGTAACCACTCTGCTAGCAGAGAGTCTATGAATATGGAAGTTTGTAGAGTTATCTCTTGTTTCTATTTCATGTCTTCACTAAGCCAGAGACGGCAATCTGTCAAGGGGACTAATTCAGCATATACCATCACTTCAGTCAAGTACAAATTGTTTCTCTTGTTTAAGGTACCTAACAACATAATTAATTACCAATAGTCAATGAACTAATTTGTTAATTTTACTTGATTCACGTGTAGTCAGGTACAAGAAATAAATGTGCAAAATTTCAACTTGATCCGAAATTGGGTGTGTGAGAAATAAGGTGTACAAACTTTTGGCCAGACAGAGTGAGTTAGTATAATCTTTGTAAAAAGGGAATAAAGCTATTGTAGTGTGCATTTTTTTTCAATTCGAGTGTTTCTTTATCTTTATTTTTATGTCATCAATTTCGAGCTAACGTAAAGTGATCTTCAAAATAATATGTGTCAATTCCTGATTGGTCTCCATATTAAAAAGAACAATAGAAGCCAAACGATTTCTGAGAACAAAGTACTGGCGAGAAGGCAATGCACCAGAACTTGTACAAACATTTTCAATGCTTCATTGACACTTAACGCGTGAATCAACATGTATTCCACTCTAGCTGATTGAAATTTAAATCTCAATCAGTTTTACATTGTCATGAACCATGTTCAAGATAACTCTGGATGAGAAAGTTATTCTCTCTTGTGTGTCGCTAATCTACAAAAATCGAAGTCTACAAAGCAAACACTAAAGGATTAATCCCTTACAGCAGGGTCCAGGTATCTGGCAGTGTTCTGTAGGGTCAGCCTGTCTCCGTACAGAGCGATACCCCTGCATGCACCAGTTTCTGTTTAGAGACTAATTGTATCTTTGAATGTGTATCTGAGCACAGTGGTTCTCACCACACGTTCGACTAGCTCTTAGTCCTGAAGACTCTACAGAAGGCAACTAGGTTCCTGGAATACTACTATCAAGGGTGCCTTCGTTCCAAATGGACAAACGCTGGCCATTCAACATCTACTTTTTGTTGGATTTTCTCCTCTCAAAAGGTGTTGTTGGTAATTCGTTGTATTGTAGTACATATTGCTAGTACAGCGAACTGATGTAGGTGCATTAAGTTTTATAAAAATATACATTGAAATATCTTGAAGACAGTACTTTTTTTTTAAACAAAACAAATCTTTCAACAGTCCTCCCAATCTGACAACTATCCTTTGTAACTTTCAACAGTTCATTTATTTGATAGGTCAGCAACGTAGATCACTGAGTTTATTAGAACATTGTAAGGACATTACTGGCCAGGCTGAACAAACACAGCTACTTGCATAACGAGTACATAATCTTAGAAACCACTATGAAGTAGGACCTACAACAGTATCTCTCGCTATCTTTCCATCTCCTTAGCTCGTGCTATTTCCCTTTAGTATTCCATACGAACTTCCTGTGTGTAAGCCCCGCCCCTTAAGTGACACAATAACACATCCTTTCTGATCTTCATTATTTCTATGACGTCTTCTAATCAGAAGATTTACACACAAATATCTCCAAGATGTTTAAACACTCAGTTTTAAGGAGATTAAAAAATTTAAGTGGAGATCTTCAGCCTCACGCATAATTTAACTCTATCTCTCCGTAACTTCTTTCTGCGTTCAGAAATAATTTCATTACCCTTTTTTAGGGTTAAACTTCACTGACGTGTTGTTGTAATTTTTTTTTTTCAAATTATGTTATAATTGGTAGAATTAAACGTACGCTCCTTTTATAGAACCCACATTAAAGTTTATAAACCCAAAAATTGAGTTAATTTAATTGGGTCAGATCAACGATGGTCAACCAGGAGAGAAAGAGTTAAAGAAGTATGCCCAAGAGAGAGAGAGGGAGAGAGAGAGAGAGGGAGAGAGAGAGGGAGAGAGAGAGGGAGAGAGAGAGGGAGAGAGAGATGGAGAGAGAGAGGGGGAGAGAGAGAGGGAGAGAGAGGGAGAGAGAGAGGGGGAGAGAGAGGGGGAGAGAGAGGGAGAGAGAGGGAGAGAGAGAGAGAGGGAGAGAGAGAGAGAGCGTATGGAACGTTACACCATCAGCGTAGAGCTTAGAGAGGCTAACCATTGATTGCGAAGGATGCAACATAAGTTGGATACAATTTTGTTTTTTTTTGTAGTGCATTAAGTTTTGTTGTTAAATAGTATTACAAAAGTCTACTACATTTATTTGATCTCATATTAACTTCAGTTTTTTTTCAATGTTAACAATACGGTTTAATTTAGTATTGTTCCGTCGTTCACAAGGAAGTTATTCAAGTTATTTAATGTTTTATTAGTAAAGATATAGTATGCCTACAGCGGTTTATTTGTCTACCAGCAGTTTGGTGCTACAGGTCAACGACCGGTAACAACACGTGCGCATAGTCCAAAAGAAATAAGTGCCAATACGTCTACACAGAAAGATAACTCGAAGATAACCCCGCGGACTTTTAAGTTATCTTCCTAAAGTCAGATCAGCCACGGAGATGTGTCCGGGTAATGTGTCTACAAACACAGCAAAGAGATCAGATAGATTTAGACATAAATATTTAATATGTTTCATTTCCTTTTAAAACATTGTGAGCAAGTTAAAAGTCTTTTTCTTCCTACCAGACCTTACACAGACTGTAACAGATGAAATGTCTCTGTGGATGATAGATTAGCTCTGAAATAGACTACACTTTATTTGTTCTTTTCATTATTATTATAGCTTTTGTATAGCGCTACTTCCATGCTTATAGCATGCTCAGAGCGCTTTGGTCCAATCTCATTTGTGGACCAGTGGGGGGAGGGGGTATCTAGGAGTTGGTTTCCCGTGCTGCCTTTGGGCGCTCAGTAAACACAACTCTGCCCGAGTCGGGTGTCGAACCTCGAGCCCCCTTCTAGGTAGCCAAGCAAGCCAAGCTCAAGCCGCTCTTAGCCTCTCGACCACGACACTATTCATTTCACAGATGATTTGATTTTGATTGTAAGGCACATCGGCACAGTTTAGGCCATGTTGTGCCCGCAGTCCCTTAAGGACCACTCTCCCTCTACACAGCAAGGGCAGCTATATAACTGAACTAGATCTTGTTAAAAGTAAAGTTATTTCTAGATAATACAATTGTTTCACATTGGTATTGTGGATTCAGTTATATCTAAAAATAAAAAGTGAAATGAAATTAATTGATTATTATTTTTAATTGGGGATTTTTTTTTTCTGATAATCATGCCAAGAGTTTAGAAGACAAAGCTGGGCTCATGAAACTATTTTTAAAAATATAATAGACTCTTCTAAATTTGTGGAAGTGCGCAAAGAAACAACAACAACAAAATCTGAACTAAAACAGGAATAAGGATACCACAGCTAAACAAGCCAAGATTTACAAACTCCCTTTAAGATCACTGAGAAATAATCAGTCAGAAAAAAGTCTCATGGTGGACAATGCAGATCTTCTAGTGAGCCAGAAGATAAAACACTTAATTTGAGCTAACTAAAGGAAGAATCTTGACAAGAATGAGATCAAGAACTTAAACAAAAATGATCTTTGCAAGTTTGATAGCAGAGTTAAGTGATATGTAGACATGGTAGCCCTGACAATGTGACAAAACATTAAGCGTAAATGAGCTGGATTAAGCTATAACATATCCAAATGTACTTTGAAAGATGTCTCTATTTAGTCTTGAAAACAATAGAGCTGGCGCATGCAAATATGCCTTTTAAAATATAGTCATGGTTTGTCAGTTAAGGCTATATGGCCGAGTAGCATAGAAAAAGCAAAATGCCAATATAGTTTGGCAATTATTTTTGAATTTATTATTATTTATTATTAATATTTTATTAAAACTAGTTTGTTGCCTTTTAATGGCACAGCCCTTTTTTTTAGCGGCCCCCGTAAGGGGAAAAAGCCGCTATTAGGTTTGTGCAAAATGTCCCTCTGTCCGTCTGTCCGTCTGCCACACTCAGGGCGCCAAAACTAGAAGAGATACGAACAATATTTTTTCACCATTAAATGCGGCTTGAAAAGTTTAGGTGCAACGGCTACTTTTAGTTTTCTAAAAGCAAACCGTTTAATTTATAAAAATTATTATGCAAGCGATTTTTTAATAATAAAACACCAATTGTGAAGCAATTACGTAAATCTAAGGGAGGAAATGTTACTATATGAAATGCTCTTGGCATGTAGATATCACGCACATTTTTTAAAATGAATTTCTGTCTGTCTGTCCGTCTGTCCGTCTGTCAGACTCAGAGCGCCAAAACTAGAAGAGATACGAAAAATATTTTTTCACCATTAAATGCGGCTTGGAAAGTTTAGGCGCAATGGCTACTTTTAATTTTCTAAACGCAAATCGTTTAATTTATAAAATTAATTATGCAAGCGATTTTTTAATAACAAAACACCATTTCTAAAACAATTACGTAAATGTAAGGGAGGAAATGTTACTATAAGGAATGCTCTAGACACACAGATATCACGCACATTTTTTTAAAATGAACTCTTAGCAGCGGCTTTCGTGTACTAGCGTAAAGACCGGAAATGACATGATTCTAAACTAATTTCTTAAATTTTTTAAAAAATCAGATTTTTAAAAATAAAATTGTATAATGCCCCCATTAAAATGAAACTAACATATTTTTGTGCGTTTTGTCTGTTGGTTGGTCTGTCCGTCACGGTTAGAAAAAAACACTACAGGCTTTTGAAAATATGATTTAACCTTTACTGTTCTTTCAGAAATATTGCGATAGTTTAAGGATGGGATCATACAGGAATTGAGCCAGGGACTTAGAAGGAACATCCGAAACATCTTGCGAATAGGCGGATCTGACAGGGATCCGACTCCGACGGGGGCCGCCTCTGAGTTTGTGTATCACACAAACTCTCTTTGTAATCTTGTTTAGAAATCATTTTAAAATGGAAAATAGTTCATGTTAAAAATCCTTCCATATGTAGGCCAGAGATGTATTTCAGATGATATCGGTGATGTCAATTTTTTAACATCTCTTCTGAAATGGCTTGACGGATGTTTCACATTTACTGCCATCTCACACAAAGCTTAAGCTTTATTAGAAATTTCTAATTGTTTTTCTGAGTTCAAACTAAACTATGTATTGTTAGGGACAGTTCTACCTGACACTTTAGAAGCTAGATTTGGTTTACATAGACAGCTGGTGCTCATTAGAATATTTCCATTAGGCAGGTTTATGAGATAGAAAAAGGAATTATACCCATTTTGTTTTTAGAAAGCCAAGATCCTAAACATAATTAGATAGGACAGACAGACATACATAAAAATAAAGTTGTATTACAAAATATAATTTTGTATGTAGATAAAGTATATGTAATTTATCAATTTTTTTTTTCTGGCTCCTGACACCATAACCAAACCAAGGAACGTAAGAGCTAAGTCCAAAGAGCATTTATACCATTGGACAGTCAGCAACCAATATGATGCTAAGTGGCCCCAGAAGGTGTATAGAAATAATTGTTTATAAGAAAATAGTCGAACGACGGTGTAGCATACGATGCTATTTTGCAGGGCCGTCCTTAGGCCACTGCAACCTATGCGACCGCAGTGGGCCCCGCTTTTTCATAGGACCCGCGGTAATTATTATTATAGCTTTTATATAGCGCTACTTTCATGATTATAGCATGCTCAGAGCGCTTTGGTCTAATCTCATTTGTGGACCAGTGGGGGGGGGGGGAGGGGTATCTAGGAGTTGGTTTCCCGTGCTGCCTTTGGGCGCTCAGTAAACACTACTCTGCCCCAGTCGGGTGTCGAACTTCGAGCCCCCTTCTAGGTAGCCAAGCCAAGCCAAGTTCGATCCGCACTTAGCCTCTCGACCAAGCTTCCCACAATTGTAGGTGAACCCCTTGGTGTCGTAGTTTGGAGATCTAAGAGTAAGACCAACTATATATACGATCGCGGTCCTTGAGTTTTTTTATAATGTAGAACCAGCTTATAGATATAGAGGAGTGCTGAAAAGTGCTGTTGGTCAAGCTTTAGTTCCAGCTGACCGGTGAAACACTTGCAAACGAGAATTCCGCAATACAACTAGAGAGTAGCTATCCCAACCACAAATTGAAGGCATTCATTCGATACACTCATTGGAATAAAATCTGGTAATCTTTTTAAATGAACAAAATAAACTTAACTTTATGAACGACTATCAAATGGCGTTCAATAGCAGTATAAGTACCGGTTATCTACTAAATACACATCAAGTCATTAAGACATACTATCTTATCTGATTGTTCCATTGTCTGTTATTCTCATCTACTCTTTCTCGTTATGTGACATGCTCTTGTCTTTTAGAACATGCCTATTATACGCTTCAAACTGAATCCACCCTTCAAAAAGGAATTTGGCTTCATCATCATAGTATAAATATTACACTAGTTAATACACACACACCCCCATAACAACAACACACACTTTCGTCTAAGACTCTTTAAAATGACGCCTCCACAAGACCATTGCTAGTGTCACCGTATACAAGCCCATGAAATAAAAAAAAGTACAAGTATATATCCATAAGCCACCTCTGTGAAACAGAGACCAAACTGCATGGTAGGCCTTAATACTGACCAGCAATGTCGAAACCTGTGGGCAGTTTAGACCAATCACTCATTGCCACATATATATATTATAGCTTTTATATAGCGCTACTTTCATGCTTATAGCATGCTCAGAGCGCTTTGGTCCAATCTCATTTGTGGACCGGTGGGGGGGGAGGGGGTATCTAGGAATTGGTTTCCCGTGCTGCCTTTGGGCGCTCAGTAAACACAACTCTGCCCGAGTCGGGTGTCGAACCTCGAGCCCCCTTCTAGGTAGCCAAGCAAGCCAAGCTCAAGCCGCACTTAGCCTCTCGACCACGCTTCCCACGAAGCGTCTGAATGACGTGGCAATGAGCTGATGGTCTCCATAGAACACAGTTTGCTGCAGGCCAGTGCTGGAGGCCTTCTATAACGATTAATCTCGTTAAAACCCCAGAAATGCGCATCACATTTGGACTTCCAATTCTTACGTGTAAAAACCTAACAGTTACTTCATGAGTGACACCACACTTGTTGCAAATAACTGTGACCAACAAAGGCGACTTAACGATTTCAACTTCTCTGCAAATCTCACCGAGTAAGAGGCCAATATCATATTTGACATTTTATTCGCCCCCTAACGCCCGCAGGCAGTTCTCAAGAGCATGCTATCAGGTGACCACATATTGCTTACAAACATCTAATTACTTGTCTACAAGGGTAAAAATCAATGTCCAGTGACACAGTACAACTGACCTTGGTCATGAAGAAGAAAACTTCTTTTTAATTCTATTTTATAGGTAAAATATGTTTTATCTAGAATCTATTATACTAGTCGACCGGCGGCATAGCATACGCCGCTATGTTCCAGGGCAGGCCTTAGGCACTGCAACATATGCGACCGCAGTGGGTCCTGCACTTTCATTGGACAAGTGCTAATTTTTTAGGTGTATAAATTATTAAATCAAGTTACATGAAGTTAATTCCTTTTTCCAGTCTATATTTATTTATGTCTATGCTATTTTGTGAATGAAAATAGGGCGGATTTGGATACACCATTTCCATTCACACCATGCTGCGCCATGGGATCTTCCCATTTACTTGTAATAAGTGAATTAATGAATAAAAAATACTATGATTGGCGCTAAAAATGGCTAATTGACCTTAATTTACCCGATATTAAGAATAGAGTTGCACTCATGTAACAATGCTTTAGAAAAACAAATTTGAATGTTAATTTGATTAAATGGACTATAATTAGTATGTTCATGTGCTAAAGAATAAAAATATCTATGCGAAGAGAAGTTCTATAATCTTATAGAGTTGAATTCGAGTTTTAGATGTAGATCTAGGAATAGAGAGATGAGTTACCTTTCGTAATCATGTCTAATGAACGAATTTGCGTAATTTGTGATATTAATTATAAAGTACTTCTAAAGTAAAACCTGAGAGTAGACTCTATATGTGTATTGTTGTTCTAGTTTCAAAAGTCTTACGACACAATAATCTGGAAATACTTTTTCTAGTTTGTCATAATATTAAAAGAAGAAGAGAATTATATAAACACCACTTTCATTCACAAAATAGTGCGGATTGGGATGCACCAATTTTCCATTCACACCGTGTGCAGCGCCATGGGATCTTCACCAATTATTTGTTGTTGCTTACTTGTCGTGTGTTGAGAAATATATAGATAGATAGATAGATGAAATTCGTGCTATTTAGAATCGGTTTGCTGTAAAAAAAAAAAAAAAAAAACACACTTGATTATTTGAAACGATCGACGTATCATTTTCTATATTCAATTTAACCTGCTACTAAGATAAATATCCTAATAATAAAACTTAATCGTATTTAATAAAGTTTTGAGAATCCAATCATCAATACATTGTGTTTAATCTAGTCTTGAGAATCCAATCACCAATACATCGTATTTAATCTTTTTTTGAGAATCCAATCATCAATACATCGTATTTAATCTAGTTTTGAGAACCCAAACATCAATACATTGTTTTTAATTTAGTTTTGAGAATCCAATCATCAATACATCGTCTATTTCAAGCGATAAGACAATCGCCATCTTGTCGCCATCACGGGCTAACAAAAAAAAATGTGACAGCGATGGAAATGGATAATTTAGATTATTAATAATGGAATAACTAAAACGCATAAAATATTTTAACGCTTCAGTAAGCCATGGGCTCCATGCATGGCTCATTTGCCTAACAAGGTTGAGGATAAACGAGAAGGGGAGACTATTATTTAAACGCATCAAAGCGTGTAATGCGAAATTAACATTATCCATTAGTAGTTGGCAAGAACAAATATAATACATAAATATTTTCTCACATAGCTAAGCCTAAAATAAACGCAATGTGACTTTTTTTTTTTTTTTTTTTTAACTTTATTGATTCGGGACCTAAGTGAATGAAACAAGGGAAATAACACATAATTGTCTTCCTTGGTGAACAAATTTCCATTATCTAAATATAGCATCATATTGAAATACCAAGGGACATTACCTTTACTTAAAAAAAATAGGAAATAAAATATGTAACAAAATACTTACGTATTCTAATAGCTTCAGTAAAAAAAAAAAAAAAAAAAAAAAACAACAAAAGAAAAACTTTGTGTAGGTAAGGCGTAGTAACCTTTAGCTCTGAAGAATCAGAAAGCATCATCACCCTAGTCACATAAGATGTTATAGCGGCAGGGCGTAGCTAGAAATTTTCCATCGTTTGGGGGCCAGGAAGCGTACCTCTTTGGGCGCCTCAGCATTGTGCACAATATATAATTTCTAATGCAAAATACACTCATTGGGGGATTTTCTAATTCCCCCCCTCCTACCCTACCCTGGCTACGCCACTGTATTGCAGTCTAAGGGTACTTAGAACTATTAATATATTTTGATGTACCTAGTTGGTACGGAGCTTATTAAATAGGGTGATGAACATGCAAATATAACTTAGTAGACAGTAAGGTCGGAAAACAAACTACAAATTCCAATGTGGATGTTGCTTTTTTCTTCTCTCCCCTAGTGAGTCGAAAAAAAAATTATTCGGTCAAGTAAGGCAGACGTTAAATTTGGCGCGAAAAACAGAGACCAAAAAAGTAACATTCAGCTAATCACCAATACTGTGAAGACAGCGTTAGGAAGTGGCCAATTGAACAACTAAGATCATTAGTAAACATTGAAATTCATTAGCGTCTTTTTTTTAAGTAACAAAGGGCGGTAACCAGTCCTGAGAATAATGTAGAATTATCTTATAAGGTCAGATTGAATTATGGTTGTGAAAACTGTTAGTCAGTAATTTGTTTTGGGAGGTTGGAGTAGAAATCATCAAATGATTCAGTATAGTGCAATATAACGTTTAAAGAATTAAATTTAAATGTATAAAGTACAATTGATTACGTAAAATAGTCCAATCAGCCGAGAGCTACAGTATGCTTTATTTATATGAAAGTGTATATGACTATTTTTAACTGCGCAAAATCTTTTTCGGGTTATATTAATTATTCAAAGGGTAATGAACCCTCCAATTAAAAATTAGGAAATTGATTAACTCATTCAAACTTTGTAATAAGGCTGATCACTTAAGAACCAGCAAGAATCTAAGGAATTAATTTGAAAATCTATATTAACATTCATTTTATCGTACAGCGTCAACAAACTGCATGGCTTCAACAAGGTAGGTCTGAAAATGGCCATCACATAATGACGGCTACCAGCCGTACGGTACAATGAAGCTCCTCCTGGCACTGAATTCCGCCGTCCGAACATGACGAGCTGACCCGTGACAAAATAAATGCTTGTTTTCAGGAAATATACTTTTAAAGGAGAGGGTTATAGTTTTTAGTTTCATTTACCTAAATTTAACCCTTCTGGCATTATATTGTAAGCATGTATAGAATGATTTTATTTCAATCAAATGATCGGACGTTATAGGTGGGAGTAAAACTTAGATTATTTATTATGATACTCGTTAATTAAGCCACTTCTGCAACTTACATAGTATCAGACGGTGTTATCTTATCTTATAAATTACAGACGTTACCTAGAAACATATGATTGTTAGGCCATACAAGTATCCCTGTGACTATTTAGTCATCTGTGACTTAAATGTAACTAAGTAGTTGGTTTTCAGGCAACCCTTTCAATGTTCTAATATATATTCTGAAGTAAGAGAACTCACAGTTATGTATCCTAGAATATAGAATAAGACATGTTACTTTATCTTTGTCTTTCTTGGTATTATATTAGGTTGTGTTTTTATATTTTAAAAAAAATTGGGTTCAGATTTTTTTGTTGTTGCTGTTGCACCGGTATCGCTACTTTGTTGTAAGTCTCCTGTCCTGAAGTGTCTCTAAATTTAGTGATGTTACTAAAGGTGTTTCTCAAATCAAATGTGAAAATTCGTTAGTAATAAATCTATTTTGTGTCTGTTCTAGTCTTGGTAAAAGTACTGGCGACTAACTGACCAGTGAATTGTTTTGCTCCAATGTGTACCTGTACCTAACCTATCCCTTAGTCTGTGAACCGTTGGGGCACCAAGCAAGACCTGTAGACCGTCTTTTTCCTCTCTATCCTTTGCCCTGTTTAGAACCTCTTTTAGTGGCAAGCCCGTCCTCTTCAATGTTTACTGAATGAGATACTGACCTTGGCGACCATTAAAATTAGACCAGTGTCGACAAGTTGATTGGACTTTTGTCAGCTTATATTTATATGCCATAGATTTATGTCAAATAACATAACTCACTATGTGATCAATAAACATGCAAACATATCGCATATGCTATGTCTCTTTTTTAATTAGAATGCATCGACGAAGAGTGTATTGGTATTCCTTGATGTAACTTAGCCATGTGTCCAGTTGGTCACTGGTGTGTCCAGTTGGTCACTGGTGTGTCCAGTTGGTCTTTGGTGTGTCCAGTTGGTTGCTACAGTAGAATGAATTATTGAACCAAATAAGATGTACACGTCATCTCTTAGTTTGTATTGCTCTTTATTGCTAATTTTCTATTTCTTCACTGCTAAACACGAATTCAGTTTGACTTTGTGCTTAGAAAGAACATTATTGGTAACTGAAAGTCTAAGGAGAACTTGGCTACTATCCAGACGGAAACGAAACAGATCTGTTCCATCGTTGCCTGGTTTTCACAAACTCCGTGGCATGCATCAAGCGACTTTAACACGGGTCTAAGTGCTTCTATTTTAACGCCTTAATGGAGCAGAACTTCTGTTTGCAGTACATGTTGCCGAAACAAAAATCTTAGGAATGTCGAGTGTCAAAAGTAAAATGTGTAGGGATTTCAGAACATTATGACGAGAAAAAGTTATGTGCTGAAAATGTTCGCTAAGAATGTTCGCTGAAAATGTTCGCTAAGAATGTTCGCTGAAAATGTTCGTTAAGAATGACGTGGAAGAATAGAAAGAAGGAAACATATTGCTTCAATAGTTTCATGAGACCGGAGCGACTTGAAGTATCTTCGTGTCACGGAGAAGAAGCTTTATTTACAAGACTTTTTTTTTGTCTCTAGTTTTCTTCTAAAAAAATTTGATTGTTTGTTTTGTGTGTGTGTTTTAAATGTTATAAAACTCCTACTATTAGTTCATAAATAAAGTTTGAAGTTTTTGAAGCTTCTAATTCCCTCTATATTTCATAAGTTTTATTTTGTACCTCTTGGAAGATACTTGAAAGTTGTGTATTAATATCGTCTTGTTGTATTGATAGAGAGAGAGTATATAACAGATACAATTTAAATTCAAGTCTTAGTTTGTCTTTGCAAGAAGCCTCGGGCTCCACTCTGCGTTGACCCCAAACTTAGCATTTTTTGTGATTAGGGAGAGAGGTGCGGTCAGGGAGGGGGGTTAACACGTGACCATGCCGTAAGTATGTTAGCCTCCCCCACCCCATTTTTTTTTTGTTTAGGGAAGGATGGTCAGGATGCTAGGCGATGGAGCCGATTCGGTGTCCAAGGTTCAAGTCCTAGTCGGGTTTTATCTATTTCAAAACTATTTCCTCCCCCTTCTACACTCAATAACCTTGTTAGCTTAGTGCTGCTACTGTTACAGGTCATGGTACTGTTCCAGGTCATGCTACTGTTCCAGATCATGGTACTGTTCCAGGTCATGCTACTGTTCCAGATCATGGTACTGTTCCAGGTCATGCTACTGTTCCAGGTCATGGTACTG
>JADKLZ010001483.1:29804490-29820721 GCA_021533235.1 Biomphalaria straminea
TACTGGACAGCAGAATGTGTGCGTTGACCAAACTACTGGGCAGCAGAATGTGTGCGTTGACCAAACTATCGATATCAACCCATCACTTTTTCATACCTATTTTCTATTTTTTAAACAAGTTCTTCCTATTTTAATTGGCGGGAGGGGTGGCTTTCTCTTTTTTAAAGTGTTGCGTGTATAAAATAAAGACAAATATTGTAATTTGTTTAATTTAAATACAGGCCAGGTCTCCTTGCCAGGTCTAGATCCTGCACCATGACTTCAATGTCTAGTTATAAACTGCACCAACTGTCAGCACCACTTCAGTTTCTAGAACGCGGTATACTGTTCTGCAGTGGTACCTCATTCGGAGTCTTCATGATTCCCTGACTTCTGATTCTCAAGAAAATCCAGGCAATGTCAAGGACACAAATATTGGACTTCAATGTAGCCAACTAAAGGAAAAACAAAGTCACAAACTTTAAGAGCTGTAAGCTACACATGAAGAGCTTTAGATAACTCCAGAGTCCATACTGCAGTGCAAAAATATTAATCCTTTAACTTTAAAAAAACAACAACATAAGAACCGCAAAATCAATACCAAACTCTCAATACTGCAAAGTGTAACTCCTTTTTTTTCTGTTAAAAAACAAACAAAATAATAACCACTTAATCCGAGAATCAGAAGTGGGAGTAAAACCGTGGAAGGAATTTGCACCAGACAGACCGACAGACAGACCGACAGACAGACTGACAGACAGACCGACAGACAATCTTTGTGAACAAAAAAAGGACTAGTTTTTTAACTCGGGTCCATGGGTAGTGCTACGCCACTTCTGAGAACTTTTAAGAGTCAAATCAAACTATTAGAAACTAAGATTTCTGAACCATTATGAGTTAGTCTTTAATGGCTCAAACTACGCATTTTACAATCAGCCCCAGAAACATACAAACAAAAAAGTTACACGAGGCCAGGAAATCCACCTGGGATGTCATGTTGAAGTAGTATCGGCCCCCATCACGTGACACAGCCAGCACTTTGTCAAGCTGTGTAAGGCGTAGCACTGTCTACTTGAGCTTGATATTTCCAATAGATCTGGGTATTTCCATTACTTCTTGGGAAATCAAACATACATTATGAAAAAAAAAAGACATCATTTATATAAGTGTTTGAATTAAATAAGAATAATTTGATTTAAGGAAATAATTGCCATCTTTGTCCTTGCATTTTGAGTAATCTATTTCTAAATGATAACACCTAGAATTGGGTTATTTTCTCAAGAGAAGAGTGCAGCTGTCCTCAGGTTGCGTGACTTGTATGACATTACATGTAATCTGATTACCAGGGGACATCACCATCAGTGACAGGAGAAACTCAGCAGTGTTTAGGTAGTCATACAAACTTCAGAGAAACATTGCCACTAGAACTCTATTAAACTCTTTATTAAAAGAATCCCTGAAGTAATAGTTATTATAAATTACTATAAGCATTTTTTTTAAATTTTAAATTGTTAAAAAAACGAATAAAAAAAAAAAAAAAAAAAAAAGAAAACCTTCCACAAGTGCTCCTTCTTCCTTAAAGGATGGAACGGGCTGCCTGAATCAGCCAAGACAACAGCAGAGTCAAACGTCTAGGACGTAATTATCTTTTGAAGAAACGTCTGTAAATTATAAGATAAGATTACATCTTTTCCCGACCTTCCATAAAGACGGCAGATTATGGCAGAGGGCGAGGTTTGAAGTTGGGACCATGACTGTGACAGTTCGAACCTCAGACTAAGCAGGCATGGGGAGGGGGGGGCTATGTTAGAGAAGTGTGTTGTTGGCTCAGAGGATGAGTGGGGGGGGAGGGAATGTGAGAGAAAGGATGTGTGTGTGCGTGTGTGGTTGACTGCGAGACTGTGTGAGAGAGGGTGTGTAAGAGTATGTGCGGGTGTGAGGACGGTCTTTGAAAATGAAAAAAAAAGTTTGTAAGCTAAGAAGTGAGAATCTCCAGGACTTGTGTCTGCATCGTTTTGTTTTTCCGTCTTAATAAATAAAGACTTTGAAATATTTTCACGTCATTTTTTGTTGCTCTCACTCTGACACAGTTCACCCCGCCCCTACCCCCCCCCCCATCTTTTAACCTCCTCCCCTCAAATCTCTTCCAGTTATCTCCCTCCACTTATTTAAAACCACAGACCCAACTCTCTTTAAAAAAATGGTCAAGAGTAGACAACTCATGGCGAAGAATACAAGCCAAGAATTATCTAACCTTATTCCATTCACGGGACGCCCTACTTTGATCTAATCAGGAGGAAGTAACTGAGGTAACAAAGAAAATATAACTAATGACTTGGTAAAATTCCGATCTAGCTAAAATGATAACTCATTCAGTACCAATCATGCAAAATTTTACTAAATTATTTTATTGAAAACTAAGCTTATAAAAGAAAAAGCATCTTAGCCAACTGAAAATATCTCCCAGTACTTAAAGATTTATCTCGCATTTTTCATTCCCTGACAGAAGTTTATTCATGTGGGTAGATGGAAACAAGCTTTCATAAGCCAAGTGTTTCAGAATTGTTACACACTATTCTACGGTATATTACAAAGTTAAGACAGGTACTCATTAGATCAAAATATACCTGTTACCTATCCCTTAGTCTGTGAACCGTTGAGGCACCAAGCAACACATGTAGACCGTCTTTTTCCATTCCTCTCTATCCTTTGCCCTGATTAGAACTTCTTTCAGTGGCAGGCCCGTCCATTCTTTTATGCTGTCCTCCCACCGCTTTCGCTGTCTGCCTCTTCTTCTTTTTCCTGGTACTGTTCCCTGTAGGAAGGTCCCGAGCCCCGAAGATCTTGTAGTATGGCCACAGATTTTAAGCTTGCGCTTTTTTTTCACGGTAGTTAGCAGGTCATCATGGGGTCCGATATATGTATATGAGACACCCTAAAATCCAACAATGCAAACCCTTCGTTCAGAAGCTGAACGCTCTTCCACTGGACCACCACTCTAAGTCAAGGTACAGCCGAGAAAAAATAATTTGAAACTCGTGTCCTGGTTATATCCTCCAAAGAATCGATACTCCTGTTCACTTGGCGTCTGCTTATGAGATGTACACAGACCAATATGGCGGCAAGGAGACAGAGCGTTTTAATAAAGAGATACAGACTTAGAATAAACTAGACGATGATCAATCACTGTCCGTCTGTTGCAGGAGCCAAGTTATAGTTTAGACTCCTCCAGACTTCGATTGTTTTTAATTTAGCTGCCAATTTGTTGACTTACAAAGGTGATCAATAAACGCTCTAGACATTCAGCAAGTTTAATTTCTTTGGGTTTAAAATAAAATAAAAGAACAACAAAATTCCTGGCATACCAACAACCAATTAAATCAAAACCATCACTGCTGTCAACATCGTGCAAGGTTCAGGAAGGTTAAGACTCAAGAAGACGATATAAGTAATCCAAGGGGTCTCAACGTTGTGAAAAAGTATCACTTTTATTTTGGTTGGGGGTGGAGGACATCTCTAGAAGGGCTTCGCAAGATTCCACAAAAAAACGGATGAGCTGGCATACTCATTGGATGGCCCAATGAAGGAAGAAAAGTTAATTGCAACTGAAGATCTCTCTGACATGCACAGAGCAGAAAAAGGACCAATAGAGCAAACAGCTACCGGGATAATTAATCACCCAAGCACGCCAAATAGCCAGATTGTCGCTAAATAGCCAGATTGTCGATAAATAGCCAGTCGTGCAGGGTTTGAAATACTCTAATGCTTCAAATACATGACTAAACCAATTTTAAACCAATTTCTCTTATCCTAAAAGAAATTCAAAAGAATAGAGAATACATTGTATACTTTGAGGAGAAGCTCTCACCTAAACTTTATTACAAAATATCCTGAAAAAAACAAAACAATGTAAGATTCCTAATCTAGCCTATAGCTCAGGCATGTCAAACTGGGTGTTCGGGGGCCGCATGCGGCCCGCGACCACCTTGCATGCGGCCCCTCTGGCCACCTAAAAAATTTTAAAAAAAATTGTTAAACTATTACGCTGGAAAACAAGAGATGACTAGCTATTTGAATGGAAAAAATAGTATCTGTTAAACTGAACAACGATGGTGAGTCTGCAGTAAAAGCAAGCTACATTTTGTCAAACTTCATTGTAAGCCATTGCAAATCATTTCATAAATGTGATTTATGAAGGAGTGTGTTGTTAAAGCCGAAGTAATTTGTCCTAAAAAGGTGAAAGCATTCAAAGAAATAGCGTTAACTAGTGACACTGTGGCAGATAGAATAAATGACTTGTCAGTCATGTTGCGTGAACAATTAAAAAACTAAATATCTGATTTTGAATTATTTTCATTGGCTCTGAGTCAACTGATGTAAAGGGTGTGAAATAACAGAAAGTGATAATGCAGTACAATTTACCATTGTAAAGTTAGCTAGTCTAGCAACGGATGGCGCACCAACTATGAAATTAAATGGTTTTGATGCAAAGTTACTTGCCCAAATATGAGAGACTGATGATACTTTTAAATTTGCTCATTTTCAGTGCATTATTCACCAAGAAACAATCTGCGCAAAGCAATTACAGTTTCAACATGTCATAAGACCGGTTTCAGTCACTTCTCAATTTTATTCGTGCCCGTGGTTTTAATGCTCGCCAAATTTTAATGTTTCTGGATGACGTTGAAATGAATTTGATTGTGTTCCCTACTACACAGAAGTCCGCTGGTTCTCATGACATATAATATTGAAGAGATTGTTTGCATTGCGTGAGGAAATTGTATTGTTTCTGAACATGAAAGATGAACCTGTTCAACTTTTCCAAACTGACGAATGGATTCAGCTTTTGGCATTAGCAGTTGATCCCACTGGTCACCTGCAAGACTTGAATTTGAAACTTCAAAGTAAAGACAAAACTGTCACAACTGGGTGTAATCAAGTGAAATACATTTTTAAGCAAAATTAGGACTGTGGATAAACCAAATATGAAGTGAAAATCGTGTTCACTTATCAACGAGTCAGGAACTTAAAAGAATGAATACGGTTGCGACATTTAGTGAATGTCTTACATCTAGAATCGTTAGTAGATGCTTTCAATACCGTTTTCGCGACTTCGTTACATAAGAGCAAGAATTTTTGTGTTTTGTATCTCCATTCTCATTTGATTCTGAAAATTCTGCTGGAAATGTGCAACTAGAGCTGATAGAATAGCTGTCAGATTCTTAGTTGAAATCGAAGAATATTGAAATGGCTGTGACAAAATTGTAGTTATTTACCCTGAATGGTATGTTGAATTGTGGAAATTTGCAGCCAGAATTATAGCTATGTTTGCATGCACTGGTCTCTATGAGCAGTTCTTTTGCATAATAAAAGCTACAAAAACATATCACCGTTCGAGATGATCTGATCAAAATTTGCCATCTGTGATGAAAGCGACAGAGGCAAACAAATTTCAACCTGACATTAATAAAATGGTATCGCAGAAATGATGTCAAGCATCAGGACAAAGAAAATAATGCGTAACCATAGTAGTTTTTATTTACAAAATAGTACTACGAATTTAGCTAAGGGACAGGTGTATGCCATTAATTATTGTATTCTATTGTATTGTTTCTAATTTACAAAAAAAACTAGTAGGCTGTTTTGATGCTGAT
Source organism: Biomphalaria straminea (assembly GCA_021533235.1). Taxonomy (NCBI): domain Eukaryota; kingdom Metazoa; phylum Mollusca; class Gastropoda; family Planorbidae; genus Biomphalaria; species Biomphalaria straminea. The sequence continues at coordinate 29,810,124 of JADKLZ010001483.1, forward strand.
TTTTTGCTGCGGCCCCTCAGGTCATAGTAAGTTGTTTATGCGGCCCATATACCTTAATGAGTTTGACATGCCTGCTATAGCTCAAGTAAGATGTTTTTACAATTCAGTGATAACACAGTCTCCTCTTACATAAGTGAACACTTTCTGTCTTGGCACCGCACGGACAAAAGAATACCTAACCTATATCATTCTCTATAAATAGCTTAACTGTCCATGAAATTATAGTAACACACACACAGAGCAACACACACTCCCAAAACAACGGTCTAACAAAATACAAATGGAAAGTGAAAGTCAGTGGAAAGCCATTTCAGTGTGTATTCAGCCTAAATAGTAAACTATGATTTTAATAACTGTCATTGACATGTGTTGTTATAATAGACTTTAGCTACTGTTGAAACACATAGACCTGAAACAAGGGTCAAAGACGACATGCCACCATCTAGCATGAGCCGGATTGAGGATGCAAACCTCATCCCATCAGATTGTACTCGAAGGAAGAGTGGTCGTCATGTCAGACGTTTGTAAATCGCTAAGTTATGTTTCAAGAAATAACATATTACAGATTAATGCTAGCAGAGGCGTATCTTGGATGGGAAGAAGGAGGGGAAGAATTTGAAAATCCTCCCGGGCCCCAACTATAACGTTGCGGTGGTCCTCAAAGATATCAAGCCTCCCGGGCCCCCGAACGAAGGCAAATTTCTAGCTACGCCACTAACTGTTAGAGTCATTACTTGAACTAGTTTGGTACGCTAGACGGGTGAACCTCAGTGTAGTTGATTACTACAAACTATGAGTAACAAGTTATAACAGTGAATGAAGAACATTAAAGAGATTTTACAGGTATTTACAGATCTTTACAGGATGGCTGCCTGGTCGAGCGGTTTGCACATTGGACTGTCGTTTGGATTTATCGATGGTCCCGGGTTCAAACCCTGCCCGCTTCCATCCCCCGTCGTCCTGCGGGAGGTTTGGACTAGGAAGTAACTATCTTCAACTCTGAAGGAACATCCGAAACATGTAAAACATTTTTACAAAACAAACAAACAGGGAATAGACAATTAGTTCAAGCCTTGACCCTATCACGAGGTTGAACCTAGGGACATTGTTATCAGGCTATTCTTTTATTCATTTCTAGAACATACTCTAAAATACGTCACGTTCACAGTCCGTGTTTTATTTTTTGGTGCGCTAAACGAATTCCAAGACTTCACATCTATCTTCTCATTTCGTTGCTTGTGTTAGCCACTCTAATACTTCCAACTGTTGGTTGTGTATTTCCTACCTAACTAAAGCAACATTCTCAAAAATTCACTTTTCAATCAGATCACTCAACAAAACGTATGCACTGTAAGATGGCAAATTGATAACAATTCTTTTATCGATTTATTGAATCTCGATCACATTAATGAGCATCGATCTTCACACGGCGTAGACACTCATTCCGTTCAAAAGAAAAATTCGATATGCAAGATACATAAAATTGCTCATTGATTTTCGGCTCCCCATATTGTTGTATCGCAGTGTCTAGGAGGCAAAATAAACTCACAATAAAGCCTGGGAAAAGGGGTGTGGTGGGCGATATTGAAAAAGTGGTGGGCCATCTTTGATAAAGTTTCTGAGATTTTTGCTTTTTATAAGGACGGGTGTAGTATAAGCATGTGATATCTTCACAACCTAAATTACTGACATTGTTTCAACTAATTTTACTCATTTTATAAATACCGAGAGAGAGACAGTGATCAAGGAAGTTATGGACAACGAAAGAGCATGGGCCTCAGCTCTGGAAGAAAAACGGACAATGCGAAAAATGGCCAGCTCCTGTACCACTGAAGCGAAGACCACCTTTACCTGCGATAATTGTGGACGGGAGTGTCTCTCCAAATTAAGGCTCCACAGCCACACGAGGAAGTGTGCGAGATAGACCTTTGTCGTTCTACGATTGAAGGAGGCCAATGAATCTGATTTTACATGTAAGGAAAGCTATTGGTAATAATGAATATAATAAAAAAGTATTTACGATTTACAAACTCATGGTCGTATCCTACGAGTCAATTACATTCCCTCGTTATGTTGGGCGTAGGTAGAGTAGTGTATACAAAGTGAAGGAAAGTTAACTGCCTAATGAAATTTTTAAATCTATCTTTTGCATATACTTGAAGTTGTCCTTGTAGTATTCAGTCAATGTTTGATAACTTAACCGCTTTAGGTGTATTATATTTTAACTTGCAGAACTTAAAATAACTTGAATAACTTCTATAGTGAACAATGTTATACACAACTTTTATTGTAGCGTATACGAAATCAACTTGAGATAAACTGAAATAAATGTAATAGACTTCAGTTATACTATAAAATGGTATTCTAAACGAAATATAACTAACTATAAAAATACGTCTTTCCAGGCTGGCAATACAGAGTAGTCTCCCTCATTCTAAGACCGCTGACGACAATGCCGATTATCTTGCATCATTCACAATCGCTAACATTTTCCCACTGTCACCTTAGAAATGCAGACACACCCCACAATATATATATATATATATATATATATATTTCAGCTTTAAAAACGAAAGTGCTTTTTTTTCTGGACCATAAACTCTTGTTACACATAAAAAAAGCATAATTAACAATTTTGTTATACCAGTTTATGTGTTACCTATCTTCGAACGGAATCTTTTAATTTGTAACCACGTCACTGCCCGGGCCGATTCTACAGTGGTGTAGGACTATCGTGCAGTTTCATAACCCTAAAGGAATCTCCTTTTTGGATAATGAAATGTGTATATTTATTTGAAGTAAAAAAAAAGGAAATAATAAGACAAGTTGGAAAAACTCTTTAAAAAAAAATGAAATTCTTTCATTTTATTAGTATTTATTTTAGAATATTGATTGCATCATTAAAAGGTTATTTGTCTCCAAAAAATACAGCTCTGGGCCTCAACGTTCTAAAATCTGGCACTGGTTACAGAGGTAATAACAGCAGTTATGTCCCTGTTTATATTTTCCCCATTATTGTACTGTTGTCAATGTCGACCGCGATTATAGTTGTTGAGTCGCAAACATAACAAAGGCATGGCATAAAACAAATAATGTTTTAACCCATTGCCGCTGCTAAAATTAGAATTACAAAGAAAAATAAAAGTGTGTGTTTAAATGTTAAACTGAAGAGTTAAGATATTTGTGGTCATAACAAAGGTAGAAGCTAGGACTTCTGAAGTATTTCCAGGTGCCTGCACTCAAGAGTTTTGAAGCAATTAAGTCATCATTTATATAAGTCGTTGGCAGATCTGATACATCAAGAGACTAGCTCAACAGAGGTGAATGTCTCTAAAGTCTCAGTAGCCAGGAGATAGGGGTTCGAACCAATGTACAATCAAGACGGGTTTATTTTTCTCAGCAATATTTGACACAAAAATGTTGAAAAGTTCAGTTTGACATTTGAACCCTAAACGCGTATTCAAAAACCTCAACGGACAGATGACTATAAAACAAAATTTATTCCAATACTAGTTCTACCTCAACACTGTGAATAGGCAAAGGCTGAACTGGTTCGTAATATTACAAGATAACATTCCCTGTTACAATGATCACTCAAAGGAATAGTTGAGGAACAAGAAAGAAAGGGTCGGTCAAAGAAATTGTCTGGACAACGTAAAATACATTCTGCTATGAATAGTTTATGGAAGTATTCGTGTACACATTCGGAATTATGGTCCTATGCTGAAAGTCAAGAGACGGATGACATAAGTTCTACCGATACGTGTTTACATCGAGTTGAGGATCTCTTGAATATTTCATGATCAAAACTGAGGCCAAAGCTTTGTTATCACATAAATATTAAAAAACTTCTATGAATAAAAAGGCGCATTTTAATCCAATTAAAAGAAAAAACTCCAGTTAAAATTTTCAATTCTTAATTTATGTTATAAATGTGATACGAATATTTGCGTTGAACCTTTGGTGGTCAGGACCTAAACAGCGGCAGTAGTTTGCCAACACTAATCCAAGAAATCTAAATCTTTCAAATTATGAAAGTCAGACCTAGATCTAGTAGTTCTAAACCTTACCAATTTCATTTCTTCCAAGAATGAAACCAATCCACCTTCAGAAGCGTTCAGCAATGAGAATAACGCACATGTTAATACTATTTTTTTTTTATAAATGGAACACACACACACTAATTCGTAGATGTGAATGGTGACGTAGATATTCAGTATCCAAGGAGTGACGTCAACACTGCTAATTTCTGTTTGATCTAAACACAATAACTGAACTCAATAAGGAAAAAAAAAAGCTGGCGCTGAGTCCACCTTGTTTGATTTCACATGAGCAGGCGGGAAATTCAGTCTCGGCTCGTGAGAGTGTAGCTGGCTGGAGTGTGTGGTGAGCAAGTCACGTGGTGCTTGGATCCCTCCCTGCCTCCTGCAGTTCCCTCTCTTTCATCTCACCCCCCCCCATATTCGTCCTGTGTTACCAACACGTCACTTGAAGACTTAGTGTAGACTTAACTCTTGAGATTGAGCGCTCAGTGTATGCGCTACATGTCATAATAAACATTTTTCTTTGGCATTTCGTATTTATCAACCAACTCTCTCTCTCTCTCTCTCTCTTTATCTCTCTTACTTTTGTTCTATATTCACCTGCTTTTTTTGTTGTTGTGTTTTTGCACTTGTCTATTTAGATATAACACTGGTTATGCTTGCCCTGGATGTGGCAAAATATGCAGGTCACAGGTAGGGGTTGGGCAGCCACGGGAAATACTGTATTCCTCACTAATCTTCGGGCTGGAAGACAAGCCTTATCATTTAGATTTAATAAATATGGTACGTCATATGTGGACCTATGTAGGCTTACATGTACTTTGAAATATAATTTATAACTAATGACAAATTATCATGGAAGCATTAGAGTTTATTAAGGAACAACTTTCACAAATCAGAAATAGTATAAAACTAAAATGTTATTTAACCTTTTAAATAGGTCAATATTAGAATCAGCCTTATCTGTTGGGACCTCCTAAACTCAAGAAAACATTAAGAAACACACAAAATAGAGCAGTGAGATTCATAACACACGAATATGCACATTTGACTAAAAAAACACATTTAGTAAAATGACTTAATTTAGAGACACTTCAAGACTAAAAAGAAAAGTAGCAATTATGAATGCGTCCCTTTCTTTCATTGACCAAAAAAAAAAGGAATCAATTAGGGTCTTTCATTTTGCAGATGTGACCTGTCCATTTAAACTCCAATGATACATCCATCTCTGTGTACATTCAAACTAGATTGTTCATTTAAAAGTCTCTGCGCTTGTCTGTTGATACTGGATTTATGTCGCGCTGACTTGGAAGCCGTAATCAATGTTACATTTATTATATTCTTTCATGTTCTTTAATGTGATAGCCAGCGTCCATACCGTGTCTAAAGATAGGATAACTTTATGATTAAAAGTCCGTATTGAAAGAGTTGACATTTGATTTTTGTTTTACAAAACACAAAAGTCGTACACCTCGCTTTAGGAGGGGGTGGGGTACACTCACACACATATACATATACACACTCACAATTACGTAAAAACACGAAACACTTCCACTCTCAGGCTCACACACACACACACATGGGGTGTATGGGGTTCTGTAGGAGGAGTAGTAGCTCTGTCAATTGGGCAGTCGGGCTCCTTGAGCAGCTCATTGACCTTGGTCTCCACTCAGAGCCCAGCTCTCACCTGTGGCTCCAAGCAGTCTTCTGCATGCGGCAACGGCCACACCCCAGCAAACCGTCTCGACTGACGGGCAAAACAAGGTGAGGGTTAGCCAGAGCTAGTATCTAGCGAAACTATGGTTTCTGTCCACCACCAGCATGTAAAGTCTAGTTGCGGCTGTATGGCGCTCAAGTAAAAAATGGACCAACAGGGCCATCAGGCGTCACCTAGCAAACGCTGTGGAGCGTTTTGGAGCACTGTGGGACATGTAGAGCACACTGGTCATCCACTGCACCCCAAACCAGCCCCAGTTGTCTGGACTCTGTTCTGCCACTGGATCCAGCTGGCAAGGGGCGAGAGAGTGAGGCTGATGCAGCGCAAATCTCCCTCACACACATAACAATAACACTACAACAACACACATAGCTACGGCTTCCGCAAGACCAACTTCATTTCTGCTGCCTACACTGTTCAATCAAGACACTGGCAAGATGGTTACATGACGTGACAGAGTTCTACCAGTTGTGTGACTTTAACGTGACAACGTGACACTTGTTTCATCAGACAACCAATCAAACGAATGCGAATGTCGTATTCAGGTCAAGACAGAGTTTCCACACCTTTCTAGGTCAGTGTGCAGTGGCAGATACGCACGCAAGCTTACACTGACACACTCACGTATATAGGATTTTTTTTTTAAAAATGGATGGCTTCCTGGTCATTTGGGACTAAAATTCGGCTGGCTCGATAGTACCGGGTTCGAACCCTGAATGCTGATGATAGTAATCTCGGTAAAATGAACAAATGATTCTAAAACCTTATACCACCATATATGACAAGTACGAATTATTTCCCTTGTTCAATATACCAAACAAAAAAAAATTACCAATAGTGAGTTCGCTAATTCTTTAATTTTGTTTTTAAATTGATTCTTGTGTTGTCAGGTACAAGAAATAATTGTGTAAAAAATAAGATTAATCCGAGATTGGGTGTGGGAGAAATAACGTACAAACTTTTCACCAGACAGACAGACAGACAGAATGAATGGACATAACGTTTGTTTTAATAGTCCATCTCTATAGTTCACACTGTGCATATTAAAACATTTGATCTGATTTTAGCCACAAAATGTGAGGGTCAGATAACAAACACGTGACGGGTGGTATGATATGTAAGTCGAAAGACTAATGGTAACGAAGCATCAATTCTTCCTATCAGAGTAAACTGTAAGGCATATGTATGAAAGTATAATTTTATGTACGTATATATATATATATGTAATTATGAATGTATGTTAGTATGTATGTGTGTGTCCCGAATGGGAATCAAAACCGTTTGACCAATCTTTATATAAAATTTGTCATAAACGTTTTTTTAGATCACAACCGAGTGTTAAACGTCCTTCCCACAACCAGAGGACCATACAAATAGAAACATACATAAAAGTTATCTTTATTGAGGAACGAAACATTTACAAAATCGGGTAAACCCAATTTCACCGTAGTTTAAGAATTAGCTATGAATATGTTGGCTAAACGGTAAACCCTATAGACTGGAAAAAGGAAGTAACTTCATGTAACCTGAAAACATGTATATCTATTTTATTCGGATTTCCGAATTATGAACAATTTAAAAATTGCATGATCTTCAGTCTTAGAGATTAAACAAAATTTATTGACATAAAATAAAGTACACACAATTGCAATTTGCAATACACAAATTTTTGTTTCATAAAACTCTCTTATTGGCAAGTCTATATCTATTTATATCTATGGGTAAACCCCATTTTCATAAACTGCATTAATTTCCGTGTAAAACTTTAAATACATTCCTCCCTGTCATCAATAGCAGGCGCGCCTATTCTATAGATCAGTGTTTCTCAACCTGTGTGCCGCGGCACACTAGTGTGCTGCCGAAGATTTGCAGATGTGCCGCGGGAATTTGCAGAACGCCACACGTGTAGCGTTACACAGGTCAGCCTAATATTAAATTTTTATTTTACGTCGCGATGACATCCACTCTTGCAAAGATCAGTAATAGTAGTGGATCGCTCCATATTGATGGAAAGGGGTGTTAGCTATTCAGTTTATGGAATTTCCCACTAAATATATATATATATATTTTGCCACCTTAGCAGATGCACACCAGTTCATAATTGACAGAGATAATAATTAGCGATGTGTGTCATGTACATTGATTAGGTGTATGCTAATAATAACAAGTTATCACTAAACATTATTTATATTTTATATCCATGGAGAAATACGTTATTAAGAATGAAACTGAGAAAGCGTTAAATGAAAAGCAAGGAACCAAACGAAGGTACAAAGAAGATTATGGTTTTATATCTTCGGGACCTGAAGATTCTGCATTGCCAATCTGTCTGATTTGCAATGCAACTCTATCAAATGAGGCGCTTGTTCCAAGCAAATTGAAGAGACACTTGGAAACAAATCATCCAGCTGTAAAAGCCCAACCGAATGAATACTTCGAAAATATCAGGGCTCAACAAAATAAACAAGCTAGGAAACTTACAAATTTGGATTTTCAGCACTGACAGAAATCAAGTCTAAGAAAAGAGAGAGACTTCTTTCAATAGATGATGAAATGCGAGTTTGTTTGTCGATTTTGGAGCCTCGGATAGATCTCATTTGCTCTCAAAAACAGGCACAACCTTCACATTAGATGTAATGATTAAAAACTTGTAAATCTTTTTTTTCTTTTTATTTTAAAACAACTGTTACTCTTCGTGGTGTGCCGCGAAATTTTTGTTGTTTTTTTACTGTGCCGGCAGACAAAAAAGGTTGAGAAACACTGCTATAGATGATGTTTCTCCCATCGCTTTATGTGTGTCTGCCTCTTCTTTTTCCTGGTATTGTTCCCTGAAGGAAGGTCTTTGCAAGCACCGAAGACATTTTTATATGGTCATAGAGTTTTAGTTGCGTTTTTTTTACAATACTAAAAGTAGCGACTTAATGAAGTAGCCACACACACAAAAAATGTGTCCTAATTAAGAGAAACATAATGAGATAAAAATAGAAAATAAAGAGATGCTGAAATGGGCTTTACGACAGATTATTCTGGCATGTTCTCTGAGAGGAACACAAATGTCAACATTGCCAACTCTGAAATGAAAACAAATTTAAAATTTTAAGCTCACGATTGTTGAGAGTTTTTTTTTTCTCTAATCATTAAAACAAATAGCTCTATTGTCAATGCATTCTGTGTTGAATGCTGATGTTAGTAATCTCGGTGAAATGAAAAATTGATTCTGAAAATTTCGCCAGAGTAAATTATTTTTGGCGCAACTTTTTTGAAGAATCATCTTTTTCTTAAATAGAAAAAAAAAAAAAAAAAATTCGCATGACATTTTTATTTTGAACTATATTTTATTGTGTTTGAAGAACTTACGGCGCAGTACAGGATGATTCGTGAAAGCAAAATTAAATGATATCAATATACAGTATCCAAAACAATCAATCAATCAGTCAGTCAGTCATTCTGTCCGTCTGACTACCTAAATATATCCCTCTTAACTATCCTACCTGTCTATCTACCTATCTACGTATCTAGCTATCTACCTATGTACCTATCTACCATCTACGTATCTACCTATGTACCTATCTACCCGTGTACCTATCTACCTTTGTACCTATCTACCTATGTACCTATCTATCTATCTACTTATCTATCTATCTACCTACCTATCTATCTACCTATCTATCTATGATTATATTCAGTGCTTATTTTGTAAAACAAAATTAGTGCCGGTAATCAGCGATCGATTTCCTAAAATTTAACTACTAATAAATTAATAATAAAATTTAAAATACAAGAAAAGTAATATTTTTCCCCACATTGAAAAAGGTGCTGGTAGGCTGTACCTGTGCGTACCGTCACAAAAAAAGCCCTGATTATATCTATACATCTATGATAGCATAGAAAAACATTTAACATGTATAATGTATACTTATTATAATTATAAAACATTTATAAATAAGAATTATTGATATATAATAAGGCCGGATACGAAGATAAATAAGGGATGCAGTATTCAAACTTAAACAGTCACACAAATATATTGAAAATGTCTCTAGCTAGAACACGCTTTTGACGAGAGTGTGTCATGTGCCTACGTTAAATATGATTGTATGCACAACATATTCCTCTTTATCCTCTATCCTTATTATCCCCACACACACACAGTCTCATCCCAGCCAACAGATACGTTGTCCGTCACGCGATGCCATTGAATGAATGTAGACAGGGCAAGACTTTCTGCTGGTAAATGACTGACCTTCCTTGAACACATCGTGAGGAACTGTGATCTATAAATAGCCTGGTCACATGATCAAAACGTTACAATGATGAGATGAATCACAACTCTTTTTGTTAGCAGTAATCTTCATCTTCATCTATTACTTAGTGAAGGCATAGTGATTGGATTCCTGGCTGGGCACCACACATGATCAGTAGACCATCTTTCTCCAATCCGCTCGTTCTCATGCGTTAGATAGTATCAATTTTCAATGAAAGGCCCGTCCATTCTTTAAAGTGACCTTTCCATCGCTTTCTTTCTATGTATTTTTTTCTCTCTTTTTCCTGGTACTGTTTTTGGTGGCATTGTAATATTTCCATACATATTTAGTTTGTGTTTTTTAAAAGCAGTCAAATACCGGATTATTTTGTGGTAGAAATTCGCACTAATTAAAGGGAAGGTATACATAAGTATATATACTATACAGAGAGAGAGAGAGAGAGGAGAGAGAGAGGAGAGAGATGATATATATAGAGAGAGGAGAGAGAGGAGAGAGAGAGGAGAGAGAGGAGAGAGAGAGGAGAGAGAGAGGAGAGAGAGAGGAGAGAGAGAGGAGAGAGAGAGGAGAGAGAGA
>JADKLZ010001483.1:29844678-29858277 GCA_021533235.1 Biomphalaria straminea
AGACTAAGAACTAAGACTAAGAACTAAGACTAAGAACTAAGACTAAGCCTGAGACTAGTGTATTGATCCATATGGAAATTTGTTGTGATTACGAGGACTCTTTTTTTCACATAAAGACGATCGATTATACAAGTAATACATACATACATTATGGTCGTACATTAAATGATCATATATATATAAGGCTGCATGCGGCGTCGGAACGAGACAGCTGGAGGTCACTCACGAAAGCCGCGGGATACACATTTGAGACCAAAAGAAAATCTGCTGCCGAGGACAAACGCAGACGACGAAAAGAAAATATAAATCGACCACCCTGCGGACAATGATTTTGCTTGCCCTGGATGTGGCAAAATATGTAGGTCACAGCTGTGGCTGCACAGCCACGGGAAACAAATTATTCCTCACTAATCTTCGGATTCGAAGATAAGCCTATTATTGCAAAGACGAGTGTATTTTCTAATACAAAATCTGAATGTGCCCCTATGTTATAACATTCTTTCCACATTTTAGATCTGTTTATTGATTTCTAATAAGGTCGAATAAATATGCATATTTTGCACCTTAATTAGTGTTAACATGTTTCTCGCTAATTCGACGAATGAATGAATACTCGCTCGTTTATAACAGAATACTACTACTAATAATATACCCTAATATCATCTGAGGCGATAAAGACGACTGACCACACAGATACCCCCAAGCAGGGGCATAGCTAGGGATTTTCCATCGTTCGGGGGGCCGGACCTATTTGGGGCCTCTGCATTTTGCGTAATATTGGATTTTTAATGTCAAAGTAACACACATTTAGGGGCCCCTTTCAAGTGGGGGCCCGGGGGATTTTCCTATTCTCCCCCTCCCCGTAGCTACGCCACTGCCCCCAAGGCTCTTATCCCTAAGAAGTTTCACGTTGCCTTTGAACAATTTCCTATAGCGAACAAAGACCTGTATCGAACACAGTCATATAGCGAACATGCCTTAGACTAGACAATGAGATGGTTCTGTTGATGTTTAAGAATATTTCGATAGTCTAAGAGAGATGGTAACTAATTAAATTTCTTATTATATTTTCATCAGACAGATCGAATTATTATTCGTGGAGTTAATCTAAAGATAAGAAAATACATCGCTATATCTTTATATATAAATTTTTCACAAAAAGCAAGGTGAAAAAAATTAGCATTATGTGAATGAGGAATTGAGAGATTTTCTTTCTACCTTGTAAAAGCCTGAAAAAAAAACCTCAGCTTTGAGAAATGATTATATGTCTATACATATCTAAAGAATGGACTTCTCACGTCTGCCTATAACAGGAGTTCTCAACGTGTGGGTCGCGACCCCCTTTGGGGGCCGATTGAGGATTTGCCAGGAGTCGCATAAGAACATCGAAAATATGGTTTGTTATTGTTATTGCTGTATGTGTGTGTAGGGGCTGTAGCGGCAAGTGGGGATTGCAAAAAGGGGTCGCGGCAAGTGGGGATTGCAAAAAGGGGTCGCGGCAAGTGGGGATTGCTAAAAGGGGTCGCCGAGCGTAAAAGGTTGTGAACCGCTGGTCTATAAGGAAAACAAAATCTCACCAATCACTTCGTATCACTCCCTTCCCCTCCCCTTAACACCCCCATTCCCTCAAAAAAAAAAAAAAAACATCCAAAAGTATTAAGAGTGCTTTGGACAGGATGGGTATCAAGATTTGAAAAAAAAAGAAACGGGTTCAGGTCTGACATTGTGAAATGAAGGCGTGCCTTAGAATCTGGCTACATTCACGTGACAGCCACGTGACTCTAAGAACAGATTTATTCAAATCACAACAAACTATGTAGTTTTTTGCCTCCTCGCTTCTGCTAATTAAGATCACCTTCTGATTATCTTAATTTGATGTCAATTATTTCACAATCAAATTGAAGTTAGAAAGTACAGAGTTGGCCATTTGCAGACGTATTGATTAAGTACAGGAAATGGACTGTTGCTATGGTGATAGCCTCAGGTGTGTATTTAAAAAGTGCGATTTTTTTTATGTAAATGCAGAGCAATAAAACAATGATCAAATCTTTAAGAAACAATTAAACTTTGGAAAGAGACCTTATGTCTTAAGACTAAATGAAAATTTACGGCAGCGATCGGACCCCATGATGACCTGCTAAATACTGTGAAGAAACGAAAGCTCAAAATGTATTGCCATGTAACAAGATCTTCGGGACTCGCAAAGACCTTCCTCCAGGGAACAGTACCAGGAAAAAGAAAAAGAGGCAGACAGAGAAAGCGGTGGGAAGACAACATCAAAGAATGGACAGGCCTACCATTGAACGAGGTTTTAATCAGGGCAAAGGATAGAGAGGAATGGAGAAAGATGGTCTTCAAGTCTTGCTTGGTGCCCCAACGGTCCACCAGACTAAGGGATAGGTAACAGGTAACAGGTAACCAGTTAGAAAGATTGTTAATGCCCAAGCCCCGACTACTTAAAGGACGGGCTGGATGCACGAATAATGGTAGAACGTGATACCATCGTGACCACTGTCCGAGAAGTAGGTCTATAGATCTACCTTATTTAGGTACTGTGTTTCAGTAACAATACATTAATATTCACTAACAAATGACAAGTGCCGTTAGTCTGAGATACATTTAAAAATACGAGATATGGTATCTTTGTTGCGATTATAACTGTACTTGACTTCATTTAAATTGTTTTTTTTTTTTTTTTTACTCATAGAGGAGCAGAGGGCCGCAACATTACTACGCAATAAATTCTGAGCGATTCGCTTCAACTGGAACCATGTCCATCCTGCCATCTTTGCCTCTTGCCTTCCAATCTCCTCCAGGTTTGCTTCAGTCTTACCTTTCATTCTGGTCGAGCGGGTTGAGCTTTGGACTGTCGTATCGATTTACCGATGGTCCAGGGTTCAAACCCTGCCCGCTCCCATCCCCCGTCGTCCTGCGGGAGGTTTGGACTAGGAAGTAACTATCTTCAACTCTGAAGGAATTTCCGAAACATGTAAAACATTTTACAAACATTCAGTCTATAGAACGTCTTGCATTTTTGTCTGCTGTTCTTTTATGTGCCCAATCTAGCCCCATTTGGGTCGATAACGATAAATAAAATTATACGTTTAAATGAATCTTACGAATTTATTTTGGTCATGTGACAGGAAGACTTAAGCAGAAGACTAGTTAGATCTTGTTCTAACCCCGTAAGAACTGGCGCGAAAAAAAAAAGCTAGACAACTGAAAGGGGTCAGGTAAGAGTTCAGCAGACACAAGCGAACGTACGAAACGCAGAACAGGAGGACGGGACAAAGCAACCACCTGGATGTCTCAAGTGGTTTACGGTGTTGTTGACGGAAGAACTGTTTAAAAAGTAAAACACAATGTTGATTGCTTGTATGATCTGGTTATAACTGATTGACGAATGATGTCAACTTCATCTCTCTTTTAGTCAGTTAAAACGTTGGGCCACCACACCTGATATTACAGCCGTCTTTCTCCATTCCTGTCTTTTGTCTTGAATAGAATCTATTTCTATGACAGGGCCGTCCATTATTTTATGCAGTCTTACGATCTTTTTTTTTCTGGCTGCCTCTTCTTCTTTTCCTGGTACTGTTCCTTGAAGGAAGGTCTTCCAGTCCTGAGGGCAGTGTGATATTGCCATAAAGTTTCATTTCGCGTTTTTTGTTTTCATTTGATACTGGTTAGCAGGTCATCGGGGGACACTATTGCTGCTTTGATCCTGTTTCGTATCTCTACATTTTAAGCGATCTTTGTTATTCCTAGGATACTTCTATAGCATATCACCCTCTTCAGGAAGTTATTTACTGGTATTCTACGAACGTGGCCAAGCCAGCCAAGGTGTGTGATAACAGAGCGGATGTCCTGGCAACCTGCTCTTTGAGGCACTTCCTCATTGGTTATCTTAACTTGCCACCTTATATTAAAGATCCGCCTTAGGCATCGGAGGTGGAAGACATTCAGCTTTTTTTTCTGCCATGAGTAGGTTGACCAAGTTTTTCTTCCGTATAGCGATCTAACAGAAGGCAGGAGAACCGCTTGTCGCCCACTTTTACGGTATACGGATGTATGCAAATGCGACATGAAGCTCTTCGAAATCGAAACTAGCAGCTAGGAAAAAGTGGCAGATACCATACACAACAGCAGCAGAAAGAAGGGTGAAAATGCAACGGCGCCTGGTGATTACATATGCCCAACCTGTAACCGCAGCTGTGTATCAATGATTGGCCTCTTTAGTCACACAAGTTGCAAAGGGAAAAGGTCTCTCGGGATGTACAATGCCACAGAATATCACCCTCTCTAGTTCTGCAATTGGCGTCCGAAATTCGCAAGTAAACAAGAATGCTCCCATGACCAAAATGCGTAATCAGTATTGAATGAACTTTTTCTCTATTAGCTGATGTGATGCGAGAGAATCCGAATTAAACAGAAGACAAATGTAAGTCTGTAAGTATAGCTCCTCCTTCTCGTTCGAAGACGAGCACATTTCTCATTTCCTATGGACTCGAAGATGGTTGTAAAGTCCAATCCTCGCTTTGAAAAGCTGGCCGCATATGTGACATAGGTAGGTGTTGTCAGTTGCAGATGGGCCTGATTCTTCTCTCTGCTTTCTGTTGGTTTGGCGCACTATTGCACTGGCCATTTTTCTAGATTCAAATCTTGAGACTGTAAGTCTGTAAGTAGTCTGTCATTGAATGTATTGCACACATCCTACAGTCTATTTACAAACTGGTTCTTTATTCTGGACTTATACAGATATACACGTCAACTTTTATAAAATGTAGGATGCCTTAAAAAAAAGAGTTATTCTTGAATCAAGGAATCATGGGATATGTAGAAGTGCAGACACAAGATTAACTGGCAGACATCTTGTCAGTTAACATATAGGGAAACAAAAAGGTTAAACCTTTTGGAAAATGAAACATAAATGTAAATTATTTATTTGTTTTTAATTGAGCATTGTAAGCGGAAAATAAAGAGTTCATCTAATGCTGTGTTATCATTAAAATGCTGGTGCAAGACTGCATTTTGTTATTCTATTGTTTTGGTGAGTTGCCTGCTGAATGTTAGAATCTAATCACGTTTTTTTTTTCAATGGCAGTTTGAAGATATTCCTGAGCTATAAATAATATAATAGCAAGAATTTAAATAGAACTGGGAAACATCTGTTCTGGGACAATAGTATTAGAGAGGCATAACAATGAGATCTTGACGTGAGTCAGATGGTCAGAACTAACCCACCTTCATGTGTTTAGATGTGCACTGGTGTGTTTACAATAGTTTACATGTGTTTTGATAAGTGGAGATATGTTACAATGGACTTGGATGCGTATAGGCGTGTTTAAAGTAAATATTTATATGAGTTTAGAGGTGTTAAGTGGGTTAGGGTTTTACATGTTTAGAATGTTTCTTTAGAATGGATAAATTTTTACAGTCTAGCCCAAACCTTTCGCAGGACGGAGGAGAGTGGAGACGAGCAGGCTTCAAACCAGAGACCATTGAGATGACAGTCCAGAGCGCATTTCACACGACCAGGAAGCCATGTCGTGTTTTTAAATATATAGAATTAGTTGAAAAGTGTTGTGATTGTGGGAGTATAACACGAAGTACTTGCGAAAATAAAATAATTATTAGATGAAATACAGTTAGAAACATGGTAAACGCAATCTGAATAAACTTGATGTATTGGGTATGCAGGTAAAACTACTTACTGCATACAATTTACCACCAAGACGCACAAAACTATTTCTCAATCTTTTAAACGCAATTTTTAAAAGTGATTGAAGGAAACAGAAAATATTAGAAATGCGAAATTGATATAAACACACTAAAAGAATAGCCTCAACTAACTTTATCCACTAGAAATAAATCAGGGAAAATAACCAGCTTAGAGTTTAAATACCAAGAGAAACATTATCAAGTTATATACCTCTATAAATCCACGAAATTTTGTTCACACGATTATCACATAAAAGTGCGAAATATATCACACAGAAATAAATATCAAGAAAGATAATCCACGATGAAACAAAGTGCCGAGACTAACACCCCTGCCAGTTGATCTACTTTATAACTTCCTGATCTCCAGGTAGACCCAGAATGCCTCCAAGGTTAGCCAGCGATTCTCTTCCCACCTGATATCTGGGCTATCTCTGGTCATTAGACACAGGTACCTGACAGCTACTCACAAATAACTAACCACCGGTTCTAGAGTCGAGTCAGTGCTGAAATATCCGGCAGACGAAGAAAGAATTTTCAAGTCGTTCCAATGTTTACGTCATTATCTCACAAAATGTTATTATACAGAGAGAAAAAAAAACGTGAAGCATAATGCTGTCTTTTATTCCGACCTAATTTTGTGTTTAAATAGTCCGCCCTCCAAGGGAAAGAATTTCTACAAACAGACGCTGAAGCAGAAATTGTTAAGTGTGTGTGTGTGTGTGTGTGTGTGTGTGTGTGTGTGTGAGTGGTTGCTTGTGTGTGCGCACGTGTGCTTTGCGCGAGAGTGTTGGGGTGGGTTGTAGCTCGTACTTGAGTCACCAAAATAAAAAAAAACAAACTCGACATTTTTTTTTTAACACTAACAGTTACACATTTTCAAAGTGTTGTAAATTAATTTGGTCTGAGATTGGCTTTTTGTGTTTGTGAGTTTACACAAAGGCTTGTTATCGACCGTGAGTTGTTTGAGATTTGTTTTCTTCCAAACCTGTACAATAAAATTATTCTTCCTAAACCGTGTTATTCTTAAGGATATATTTTGGTTGGTTAGGAAAGCTTATTTTAAACAACAACAACAACAGCAACAAAAAATATTCTCTTAGATCAGAGGTCCTCAACCTGTGGGTCGCGACCCCCTTTGAGGGTTGATTGACAATTTGCCAAGTGTCACCTAAGACCAATCGAAAATATACATTTTTTTGTCTTTTCTTCTATTGCTGTTTGTGTGTGGTGGGGGGGGGGGGTCGCGGCAGAGTGGGGGATTCTGAAAAGGGGTCGCCGAATTTAAAAGGTTGAGAACCGCTGTCTTAGATGAATAAGAAAAGTGTTGGTAGTTAGTTATCTAGAATAGACACACACACACACACACACACACACACATACACACACAACGTAGTTTTACATTGTATCTTAGCAACCTATACAAAGTAAATTTCCCCCCTTTCAGACCTTGCGATCAATAGGGCAGATCAAATAAAGAAATTTCTGCGGCCCGCGGTTAACGAGGGTGTCGCGTGGTCAGCATTTAGTTGGGTGGACACATTGGCGCTCCAAAGATCCCGAAATTGAAAATAACAGTTTTTATCAGGATTCAAACCCGGGACTCCATGTTTGGAAGCAAAAGGCTTTATCACTAAACCACCGATATACGCTCCATTTCAACAAAGCAATGGACTTTTAAAGGGAAAACAAAAGCGTCACCCGCAGGTCACAAGGTCATTGCAGTGAAGTCAAAGTTAGACTTAGACCAGAAGATACGCTTAAAAAGCTACAAAAATCATTTTATTATTTTTATTATAGCTTTTATATAGCGCTACTTTCATGCTAATAGCATGTTCAGAGCGCTTTGGTCCAATCTCGTTTATGGACCAGTGGGGGGGGGGGGAGGGGGTATCTAGGAGTTGGTTTTCTGTGCTGCCTTTGGGCGCTCAGTAAACACAACTCTGCCTGAGTCGGGTGTCGAACCTCGAGCCCCCTTCTAGGTAGCCAAGCCAAGCCTTTTATAAAGAACAAAATTTTAATTCTACAAACTTGACTAAGCAAACGCAAAAAGAAACCATTTTATTTAAAGACATACTAATAATCACATTGAATAAATCCACAATGGGAAGGTTTTAAATCAAGTCAGATTGAACATCAAATGAATAACGAATTCTGGGTAATGGTTTATATTTTTTTATATGCGAGTTCTCATATGAATAAGAACGAAGTGTTGGCCTAGTTATCTAGAATAGCAAAACAAACACACACACACACAAAAGTAGGTCAAAGGGCAGTGTTTTTTAGGGAGTCTGGGAAATCCAAATGGATCCGCCTTTGGTATTGGCGTTAAGTGTTGCGTGGTCTTGTTTTCGGACAGACACAAAACTGAATTTATACGACGCCTAAACATTGTTGACGCCCACATTTTTACACACACACACACACGCACACACACACGCACACACGCACAGACACACACACATACGTGTAAATACACTATCAAAAACACATAGATACAAATCTAAGTACACGTGCATACACTTAACCAGCCCCTACGCTTGTGTCTAGAACAGTGTTTCTCAACCTGTGTGCCGCCGAAGATTTGCAGGTGTGCCGCGGGAATTTCAAGAACGCCACACGTGTAGCGTTACACAGGTCAGCCTAATATTAAATTTTTATTTTACGTCGCGATGACATCCCTTCTTGCAAAGATCAGTAATAGTAGTGGATCGCTCTATATTGATGGAAAGGGGTGTTAGCTATTCAGTTTATGGAATTTCCCACTAAATATATATATATATCAAATTTAGGCCACCTTAGCAGATGCACACCAGTTAATGAATTGACAAAGATAATAATTAGCGATGTGTGTCATGTACATTGATTAGGTGTATGCTAATAATAACAAGTTATCACTAAACATTATTTATATTTTATATCCATGCAGAAATACGTTATTAAGAATGAAACTGTGAAAGCATTAAATGAAAAGCAAGGAACCAAACGAAGGTACAAAGAAGATTACATCGGATATGGTTTCATATCTTCGGGACCTGAAGATTCTCCATTGCCAATCTGTCTGATCTGCAATGCAACTCTATCAAATGAGGCGCTTGTTCCAAGCAAATTGAAGAGACACTTGGAAACAAATCATCCAGCTGTAAAAGCCCAACCGAAGGAATACTTCGAAAACATCAGGGCACAACAAAATAAACAAGCTAGGAAACTTACAAATTACCTAAAGCTGCCAGAAAAGGGATTGATTGCAAGTTATAAGGTTGCTCAGTTATTAGCAAAACGCAAGAAAGCACACACAGAGGCTGAATCTGTCATTGTACCAGCTTTAGCAATAGTTGTTGAAACAATCCTAGGACCTGATGCCACCCAAAAAGTTAAACAAGTTCCTTTGTCAAATGATACTATCTCACGCAGAATAAAAGACTTATCGTCAGATTTACAAGATCAAATCTGCGAACACTTCAACGTGACTGACGATGAACTGTCTCTTCTGTGGTCTCTTCAAGTTGACGAATCCACTGATGTTAGCGGCAAAGCCCAGCTGCTAGCTTTTATTCAGTTCATAAAGCTTGAAAAATGTGTCAACGAATTCTTATTTTGCAAGGACTTAGCAACTACGACCAAAGGCGAAGATATCTTCAATGTGGTGAACGAAAACATTTTTGTTCTTCAAACTACAGTTGAAAAACTGTGTCAGCGTTTGCACCGATGGCTGTCCTTCCATGCAGGGAAACAGAAAAGGATTCGTCACTCTTGTTCGTCAAGAAAATCCAAATTTATTAGTTGTTCACTGCATGATCCACAGAGAAGCTCTTGCCTTCAAATCTTTGCCAAATGTTTGATGTCTGTTCTGGATCAAGTTGTAAACTTCATCAAATCTCGACCGCTTGCATCCCGACCTTTCTCTCAGCTCTGTGCAGCAATGGATTCAGACTACAAATGCCTCCTGTATCATACCAACGTTCGTTGGCTCTCCAGGGGAAAAGTATTAAAGCGTGTCGTCCAACTCAAGGCTGAGCTGATTTCATTCTTGGAGGCTGAAAAAAAAAAGACTTTGGATTTTCTATTCATGACGAAATCTGGTGGGTTAAGGTCACATTTCTCTCTGATTTATTTGACAAATTAAATTCATTGAACTTAAGTCTTCAAGGACCATCGCAAACAATGGTGAAAAATTGTCTTTGTGGCAAAGTAAGATCGCGAAAGGAGTCTTCGACTGCTTTCCTTCTTACAATGATTGTGCTTCAAACAAAGAAATTACCCCCGAAATTCTTGACACTTTGACACACCTGCAGTCAGCATTGCAGCATTACTTTCCAACAATTGGAAGTAATGAATATGGATGGATCAGCTATCCATTTGGAAACTATGAAGTTACAAATGTTACAACTGAAGAAGAAGAGCAGCTCATTGATTTAAAAAAACGAAGTGGTTCTTAAGTCAAGCTTTGCCGAGAAAAGCCTGGATAATTTTTGGATTTCAATCAACAAAATATATCCAACAATCAGTTTAAATGCAATCAAAATAATTCTTGCATTTTCATCTTCATGGTTTTGTGAGTTTGGATTTTCAGCACTGACTGAAATCAAGTCTAAGAAAAGAGAGAGACTTCTTTCAATAGATGATGAAATGCGAGTTTGTTTGTCGACTTTGGAGCCTCGGATAGATCTCATTTGCTCTCAAAAACAGGCACAACCTTCACATTAAAAGTAATGATAAAAAACTGGTAAATCTTTTTTTTCTTTTTATTTTAAAACAACTGTTGCTCTTCGTGGTGTGCCGCGAAATTTTTGTTGTTTTTTTACTGTGCCGGCAGACAAAAAAGGTTGAGAAACACTGGTCTAGAAGATGAAAGTGTTTACTATCAACATCTTAAGATTCTAAAAGAGAGAGAGAGAGAGAGACAGAGAGAGGGGGGAAGGATGGCAAAGACGAGGATGATAACGAGGGCAGAAGGAGAGCGGAGATAAACTCAAATGTGAAAGTACTGTGTGTTTTTGTGTGCCCATTAAGCAGTTGAGTGCTATTTACAAGGTGTTAGATCACTTTCTATGTCACTGAAACACTTGGGTTCGCATCCTTATAGTACTTGCAAACACGCCTAAATCGTGCAACATGTCATATGCTGGCATCATTAGAATACAGACACTTTTATCTGTAGCATTTTACGTCTCGAGAGACGATATGTACACCTTGCAACTTCTTGTGTGACTAAAGAGGCCAATCCTTGATACACAGCTGCGATCGCAGGTTGGGCATATGTAATCACAAGGCGCCGTTGCATTTTCACTCTTCTTTCTGCTTCTGTTGTGTATGGCATCTGCAATCGAAGACCCCTCCTTTATGATCTCTCTCCATGTGGATCTATCCAGTGCCACATATTCCCAGCTGCCAGTATCGATCTTAAAGAGCTTCATGTCGCGCTTGCATACAATGATACATCCGTATAACGTAAAGGTGGGCGATCAGCGGCTCTTCTGCATTCTATTAGATCGCCATACAGAATATCCTGTGGGAGCTGACCTACTGGCATTCTACGAACGTGGCCAAGCCAGCCAAGGCGTCTGCTGCTGATAACAGAGCGGATGTCCTGGCACCCTGTTTTTCGTAGCACTTCCTCATTGGTTATCTTATCTTGCCACCTTATTTTAAAGATCCGCCTTAGGCATCGGAGGTGGAAGACATTCAGCTTTTTTTCCTTCCATGAGTAGACCACGTTTCGCTTCCGTATAGCAAGGTGCTCAATACACAGGTCCGGTAGACTAGAGCTTTAGTGCTGTTAGTCAGCAATATGTTGTCCCAGACTCTTTTCTGCAACCGTGACATGATGGCCATTGCCTTGGCTATCCTGTTGTAAATGTCGTTAACCGGTAGATTGTTGTTGGATATGATGGAGCCAAGGTAATAAAAGTGATCAACAATCTCTAGTGGTTGGCCATTAATGCTTATTTGTGGTGCAGCATGTGTGTTTTGTACAAGTATCTTAGTCTTGCTCTGACTGATGTTTCAGTCGAACTTCTGGCAAGCAGCAGATAGTTTGTCAACTAGGGACTGTAGCTGAATAACAGAATCAGCCACAATAGCTGCATCATCAGCATACAGGAGTTCCTTGATGAGTAGCTTCCTAACCTTGGTTTTGGGTGGTGTCAAGCAGTGGTGTCAAGCAGGGACGTGTGCTCGCACCTTCTCTGTTTGGCATATTCTTCTCCTGTCTATTGCATTATGCATACAACGAAGGTGTGTTTCTCCATACAAGATCCTCTGGAAAACTAAACATTCTTATACTATAGTCATATTTCTTTTGTTTCCAACTAAATTAACAAAAATTGTCTTATACTTATTGAACTATGTCTATGTAAAATACTTTATCGAATCACCATTAGTTATTAACCGATAGACGGGGCGCTTCATTTTAGCTGTAAATACAAAATTGATAATTCAGCAATTGGTGAATTGGCTTTTCTGCCATTTTAATAAAATGTGTGGTTTCGAAGCAGTGTAAAATTTCAGATGTCAGACTAATATAATTTTGGATTTGGACAAAAAAGTGAAAGTACTATTAGGAAAATCAACCAGCGTGACGTGTCTTGCATGTCTAAATATCAATTGCCATCTCATTCAAGTCTATCTCGCCTGGTTAGTGTATAAATAAAAAAGCCTGAATGGCATTCGTTAGTTTAACCTTAGCGATGATGTTGGTCTTCGTTGTAGCTCCAGAACTTTAGTCCAATCCTTGTAGGCGTATGAGGCCGGCATGTAGCAGAGTCAACGACCTCCATTTCATTTAATAAACTCAGTGTACTTACAATTGAAATCAAGTCGATGAGCTCTTGAATAAAGTTATTGTATGTATAAACTACATGTGAAAGTTTTCTATAATATAAACAGATTGTCACATGACTTGTCCAGTTCTCCATTAATTAAATTCTTAACGTCCGATGAGGGCGACGTTGAAGCCTTGTAATCTTGTAATATTATATTATCATTTGTAATGAAATAGATAGCCAGTGTCTCTGATTTATTTTTGTGTCTGTAACTGAAGCCCTTCCGCACGACTTGATGAAGGGCTTCCTCTAGCCTGGGCTTATGTGCGCCCCATCTCCTGTGACACTTGCAGAATCAGGTCGATGTTGTGTCGAGTCAATCCAACAGCATTGACAGAATCGCATTACTTATTTGACCCTCCCAGTGGCTGATCTACGTAATCTTTAAGCAAGGCGGCTTCTTTGACGTCACGCGAAATCAAAACAAAAAGGGAGTTAAGAACAGATGTTGTCGCATGTGTAATGACATCATCAGAACAAAACGAAAGGAAAAAAATATGAAGATAAAAACATTACTACCCACCCCCAAAAAAAGAATACATCAGTGTTTCTCAATCTTTTAACAGTGGGGCTGTAAGCTTCAGGAATGAGGTCCTGAAGGGTTTTTTAATTATAAACATACTTTTTTTTCAGTTGTTCTTTGCACACACACACACATATGTATGTTCATTGTTGATATATACGATATGGTTAAGATACTAATGTACTTAAGGAATACAATGAAGCATGTTTTTTTGTTTTTCATCACAAATAGTGTTTCTTAAACAAGTGTTGTTTTGTAGACTAGATACAATTATTTTTGAAACGGGTATTGGACAGTCTGTGGGTTCTTCCTTCGGCCAGCCAGGAGGACTGGGGAGTGGAGCTGTAAGCTCCATCATATCCAAAAGTTCTGAGCTTCAGTCATTCATTCTCCTGGCATTTACAAAATTTATTTTTTTCCACAGAAAGAAAAAAAATGATATTACAAAAGGTCTAGACGGCTCATCCATGTCCAACCAAAACCATTTGATATAGAAGCCCTCAACACTGAGGCCATTCGATATAGAAGCCCTCA
>JADKLZ010001483.1:29908191-29924058 GCA_021533235.1 Biomphalaria straminea
GGGTCGCGGCAAGTGGGGATTGCAAAAAGGGGTCGCCGAGCGTAAAAGGTTGTGAACCGCTGGTCTATAAGGAAAAAAAAAACAACTCACCAATAACTTCGTATCACTCCCTTCCCCTCCCCCCATCCAAAAAAAAAAAAAAACAGCCAAAAGTATTAAGAGTGCTTTGGACAGGATGGGTATCAAGGTTTGAAAAAAAAGAAACGGGTTCAGGTCTGACATTGTGAAATGAAGGCGTGCCTCAGAATCTGGCTACATTCACGTGACAGCCACGTGACTCTAAGAACAGATTTATTCAAATCACAACAAACTATGTAGTTTTTGTTTCCTTCTCCCTCCTGCTAATTAAGATCAGCTTCTGATTATCTTAATTTGATGGTAATTATTTCACAATCAAATTGAAGTTAGAAAGTACAGAGTTGGCCATTTGCAGACGTATTGATTAAGTACAGGAAATGGACTGTGTTGCTATGGTGATAGCCTCAGGTGTGTATTTAAAAAGTGCAATTTTTTTTTTCTAAATGCAGAGTGATAAAACAATGATCAAATCTTTAAGAAACTATTAAACTTTGGAAAGAGACCTTATGTCTTAAGACTAAATGAAGATTTAACATTTTCACCAGTTAGAAAGATTTTTAATGCCCAAGCCCAGACTACTTAAAGGACGGGCTGGGTGCACGAATAGTGGTTGAACGTGATACCATCGTGACCACTGTCCGAGAAGTAGATCTATAAGTCTACCTTATTTAGATACTGTGTTTCAGTACCAATACATTAATATTCACCAACAAAAGACAAGTGCCGTTAGTATGAGATACATTAAAAATACGAGATATGGTATCTTTGTTGCGATTATAACTGTACTTGAATTCATTTGATTTTTTTTTGACTCATAGAGGAGCAGAGGGCCGCAACAGTACTACTCAATAGATTCTGCGCGATTCGCCTCAACTGGAACCATGCCCATCCTGCCATCTTTGCCTCTTGCCTTCCAATCTCCTCCATGTTTGCTTCAGTCTTACCTTTCATTCTGGTCGAGCGGTTTGAGCTTTGGACTGTCGTATCGATTTACCGATGGTCCCGGGTTCAAACCCTGCCCGCTCCCATCCCCCGTCGTCCTGCGGGAGGTTTGGACTAGGAAATAACTATCTTCAACTCTGAATGAATTTCCGAAACATGTAAAACATTTTACAAACATTCAGTCTATAGACCGTCTTGCATTTTCGTCTGCTGTTCTTTTATGTGCCCAATCTAGCCCCATTTGGGTCGATAACGATAAATAAACTTATACATTTAAATGAATCTTACGAATGTATTTTGGTCATGTGACAGGAAGGCTTAAGCAGAAGACTAGTTAGATCTTATTCTACCCCCGTAAGAACTGGCGCGAAAAAAAAAAAGCTAGACAACTGAAAGGGGTCAAGTAGAGTTCAGCAGACACAAGCGAAGGTACGAAACGCTGGACAGGAGGACGGGACAAGCTACCACCTGAAAGCCTCAAGTGGTTTACATTGTTATTGACGGAAGAACTGTTTAAAAAGTAAAACACAATATTGATAGCTTGTAGGATCTGGTTATACTGAGCGCCCAAAGGCAGCACGGGAAACCAATTCCTAGATACCCCCTCCCCCCCACTGGTCCACAAATGAGATTGGACCAAAGCGCTCTGAGCATGCTATAAGCATGAAAGTAGCGCTATATAAAAGCTATAATAATAATAACTGATTGACGAATGTTGTCAACTTCATCTCTCTTTTAGTCAGTTAAAAACGTTGGGCCACCACACCTGATATTACAGCCGTCTTTCTCCATTCCTGTCTTTTGTCTTGAATAGAATCTATTTCAATGACATGGCCGTCCATTATTGTATGCAGTCTTCCGATCTTATTTTTTTTCTGGCTGCCTCTTCTTCTTTTCCTGGTACTGTTCCTTGAAGGAAGGTCTTCGCAGCCCTGAGGGCAGTGTGATGTTGCCATAAAGTTTCATTTCGCGTTTTTGTTTTCATTTGACAGTGGTTAGCAGGTCATCGGGGGTCTTTGTTATTCCTAGGTTACTTCTATAGCATATCACCCTCTTGAGGAAGTTATTTACTGGCATTCTACGAACGTGGCCAAGCCAGCCAAGGTGTCTGATAACACAGCGGATGTCCTGGCAACCTGCTCTTTGAAGCACTTCCTCATTGGTTGTCTTAACTTGCCACCTTATATTAAAGATCTGCCTTAGGCATCGAAGGTGGAAGACATTCAGATTTTTTTTTTCTGCCATGAGTAGGTTGACCATGTTTTACTTCCGTATAGCGATCTAACAGAAGGCAGGAGAACCTCTTGTCGTCCACTTTTACGGTATACGGATGTATGCAAATGCGACATGAAGCTCTTCGAAATCGACACTAGCAGCTAGGAAAAAGTGGCAGATACCATACACAACAGCAGCAGAAAGAAGGGTGAAAATGCAACGGCGCCTGGTGATTACATATGCCCAACCTCTGACCGCAGCTGTGTATCAATGATTGGCCTCTTTAGTCACACAAGTTGCAAAGGGAAAAGGTCTCTCCAGACGTAAAATGCCACAGAATATCACCCTCTCTAGTTCTGCAATTGGCGTCCGAAATTCGCAAGTAAACAAGAATGTTGCCATGACCAAAATGCGTAATCAGTATTGAATGAACTTTTTCTCTATTAGCTGATGTGATGCGAGAGAATCCGAATTAAACAGAAGATAAATGTAAGTCTGTAAGTATAGCTCCTCCTTCTCGTACGAAGACGAGCACATTTCTCATTTCCTATGGACTCGAAGATGGCTGTAAAGTCCAATCCTCGCTTTGAAAAGCTGGCCGCATATGTGACATGGGTGGGTTTTGTCAGTTGCAGATGGGCCTGATTCTTCTCTCTGCTTTCTGTTGGTTTGGCGCTCTATTGCACTGGCCACTCTTCTTGCTTCAAATCTTGAGACTGTAAGTCTGTAAGCAGTCTGTCATTGAATGTATTGCACACATCCCACAGTCTATTTACAAACTGGTTCTTTATTCTGGACTTATACAGATATACACGTCAACTTTTATAAAATGTAGGATGCCTTAAAAAAAAAAAAAAGAGTTCTTCTTGAATCAAGGAATCATGGGGTATGTAGAAGTGCAGACACAAGATTAACTAGCAGACATCTTGTCAGTTAACATATAGGGAAACGAAACAAAAAGGTTAAACCTTTTGGAAAATGAAACATAAATGTAAATTATTTATTTGTTTTTAATTGAGCATTGTAAGCGGAAAATAAAGAGTTCATCTAATGTTGTGTTATCATTAAAATGCTGGTGCAAGACTGCATTTTGTTATTCTATTGTTTTGGTGAGTTTGCTGCTGAATGTTAGAATCTAATCACGTTTTTTTTTTTTTTTTCAATGGCAGTTTGAAGATATTCCTGAGCTATAAATAATATAATAGAATTTAAATAGAACTGGGAAACATCTGTTCTGGGACAATGGTATTAGAGAGGCATAACAATGAGATCTTGACGTGAGTCAGATGGTCAGAACTAACCCACCTTCATGTGTTTAGATGTGCACTGGTGTGTTTACAATAGTTTCCATGTGTTTTGATAAGTGGAGATATGTTAAAATGGACTTGGATGCGTATAGGCGTGTTGAGATGAATAAGTAAATATTTATATGAGTTTAGAGGTGTTAAGTGTGCCTCTTTTATATGTTTAGAATGTTTCTTTAGAATGGATAAATTTTACATTCTAGCCCAAACCTTTCGCAGGACGGAGGAGAGTGGAGACGAGCAGGCTTCGAACCAGAGACCATAGAGCGCATTTCACACGACCAGGAAGCCATGTGATGTTTTTAAATATATAGAATTATTTTTTATTTTATTTAAAAAAAAAAAAAAAAGAACACATTATTTTATTTCATGTTAATATTAATCAATTGTTGCAATGTATTAGTACCATGACTAGATTATAATTTTAATACAGACAAATATAGCTGTCAACAAACATGAGCCCCAACAAACTCTTTCATTTAGTGACGATAACTGACAAGCATCAGATAGCTGGATGAAATGTATTCCCATCTCATGCTAGCATGTAGCAGTGGTTTGAAAAGTGTTATGAATGTGTTGATGTAACAGGAAGTACTTGCGAAAATAAAATAATTATTAGATGAAATACAGTTAGAAACATGGTAAGCGCAATCTGAATAAACTTGATTTAAGAGCATGTATGGGGTATGCAGGTAAACTACTTACTGCATACCATTTATCACCAAGACGCACAAAACTATTTCTCAATCTTTTAAACGCAATTTCTAAAAAGTGATTGAAGGAAACAGAAACTATAAGAAATGCGAAATTGATATAAACACACTAAAAGAATAGCCTCAACTAACTTTATCCACTAAAAATAAATCAGGGAAAATAACCAGCTTAGAGTTTAAATACCAAGAGAAACATTATCAAGTTATATACCTCTATAAATCCACGAAATTTTATTCACACGATTATCACATCACACATAAAAGTGCGGAATATATCACACAGAAATAAATATCAAGAAAGATAATCCAAGATGAAACAAAGTGCCGAGACTAACACCCCTGCCAGTTGATCTACTTTATAACTTCCTGATCTCCAGGTAGACCCAGAATGCCTCGAAGGATAGCCAGCGATTCTCTTCCCACCTGATATCTGGGCTATCTCTGGTCATTAGACACAGGTACCTGACAGCTACTCACAAATAACTAACCACCGGTTCTAGTGTCGAGTCAGTGCTGAAATATCCGGCAGACGAAGAAAGAATTTTCTAGTCGTTCCAATGTTTACGTCATTATCTCACAAAATGTTATTATACAGAGAGAAAAAAAACGTGAAGCATAATGCTGTCTTTTATTCCGACCTAATTTTGTGTTTAAATAGTCCGCCCTCCAAGGGAAAGAATTTCTACAAACAGACGCTGAAGCAGAAATTGTTAAGTGTGTGTGTGTGTGTGTGTGGTTGCTTGTGTGTGCGCACGTGTGCTTTGCGCGAGAGTGTTGGGGTGGGTTGTAGCTCGTACTTGAGTCACCAAAATAAAAAAACAAACTCGACATTTTTAACAGTTACACATTTTCAAAGTGTTGTAAATTAATTTGTTCTGAGATTGGCTTTTTGTGTTGGTGAGTGTACACAAAGGCTTGTTATCGACCGTGAGTTGTTTGAGATTTGTTTTCTTCCAAATCTGTACAATAAAATTATTCTTCCTAAACCGTGTTATTCTTAAGGATATATTTTGGTTGGTTAGGAAAGCTTATTTAAAGAACGACAACAAAAAAAAAGAAAAAAAAACATTCTATTAGATCAGGTATTCTCATCCTGTCGATCACGATCCCCTTTGGGGGTCGATTGACGATTTGACTAGAGTCATCTAAGACCATCGAAAATACGCATTTTTTGTCTATTCTTTTGTTGCTGTGTGTGTGTGTGTTGCGGGGGAGGTCGCGGCAGAGTGGGGGGTTCTAAAAAGGGGTCGCCGAGCTTAAAAGGTTGAGAACCGCGGTCTTAGATGAATAAGAAAGAAATGTTGGTAAGTAGTTATATTGAATAGCAAAACACACACACACACATGCACACACACACATGCACACACACACACATGCACACACACACATGCACACACACATACACACACACACATGCACACACACACATGCACACACACATGCACACACACACATGCACACACACATGCACATGCACACACACATGCACACACACATACACACACATGCACACACACATGTGCACACATGCACACACACACATACACACACACACATATACATGCACACACACACATGCACACACACACACATACACACACACACACACAAACACACATACATACACAACGTAGTTTTACATTGTATCTTAGCAATCTATACAAAGTAAATTTCCCCCCTTTCAAACCTTGCGATCAATAGGGCAGATCAAATAAAGATCATATGTGTCTGCGGCCCGCGGTTAACGAGGGTGTCGCGTGGTCAGCATAAAGACCAACCGCATTTACTTGGTCTGGTACCCATTAAAGTTGGGTGGACACATAGGCGCCCCAAAGATCCGGAAATTGAAAATAACAGTCTTCATCAGGATTCAAACCCGGGAATCCATGTTTGGAAGCAAAAGGCTTTATCACTAAACCACCGATATACGCTCCATTTCAACAAAGCAATGGACTTTTGAAGAGAAAACAA
This sequence comes from Biomphalaria straminea, assembly GCA_021533235.1. Lineage (NCBI taxonomy): Eukaryota > Metazoa > Mollusca > Gastropoda > Planorbidae > Biomphalaria > Biomphalaria straminea. Next base: position 29,914,415 of record JADKLZ010001483.1, read on the forward strand.
AAGCGTCACCCGCAGGTCACAAGGTCATTGCAGTGAAGTCAAAGTTAGACCAGAAGATACGCTTAAAAAGCTACAAAAATAATTTTATTATTTTTAGCGGCCCCCCGAAAGGGGAAAAGACGCTATTAGTTTTGTGTGGCCTGTCTGTCCGTCTGTCTGTCTGTCTGTCTGTCTGTCTGTCCGTCCGTCCGTCCGTCCCGTTTAGTGCTCAGAAAGTAGAAGAGAAAATGAAAATCTGACATCACGATAATATAGAGCATTCAAAGTTCTGATGCAACGGCTACTTTTTTTTTTTCTAAAAGCTCAAAATCTAATTTTTAAAAATATTTTATGCAAACAGTATTTAAAGAGAATAAACCTAATTAGTATGCAATATAAATGAAACCTACTTTAAGACAATTAATAATCTAATATACTGCACTTTCACATTTATTTTTGTTGCAAAATACGAGTAACATACCAGTATTTACTCGTAAAGTAATCAACTCATAAAAGAGGTGTGGTAGTTGCCTTGAACATCGGCTTTACAAGGCTAACGTTGAGAGATCAAAGCACGGAAGATGTATATTTTGACCGCTGGGGCACAAAATAAGATCTGTTGTTTATCTTTGATATAATTTTTTTAAATGAACTTTTAGCAGCGACAAAGAGAGTTTGTGTGATACACAAACTCAGAGGCGGTCCCTGTTAAGAGATCAAAGCACCTTCTCTGTTTGGCATATTCTTCTCATGTCTATTGCATTATGCATACAACGAAGGTGTGTTTCTCCATACAAGATCCTCTGGAAAACTAAACATTCTTATACTATAGTCATATTTCTTTTGTTTCCAACTAAATTAACAAAAATTGTCTTATACTTATTGAACTAAGTCTATGTAAAATACTTCATCGAATCACCATTAATAATATTAGTTATTAACCGATAGACGGGGCGCTTCCTTTAACTGTAAATACAAAATTGATAATTCAGCAATTGGTGAATTGGCTTTTCTGCCATTTTAATAAAATGTGTGGTTTCGAAGCAGTGTAAAATTTCAGCTGTCAGACTAATATAATTTTGGATTTGGACAAAAAAGTGAAAGTACTATTAGGAAAATCAACCAGCGTGACGTGTCTTGCATGTCTAAATATCAATTGCCATCTCATTCAAGTCTATCTCGCCTGGTTAGGGTATAAATAAAAAGCCTGAATGGCATTCGTTAGTTTAACCTTAGCGATGATGTTGGTCTTCGTTGTAGCTCCAGAACTTTAGTCCAATCCTTGTAGGCGTATGGAATTTATAAATAGCAGAGTCAACGACCTCCATTTCATTTAATAAACTCAGTGAACTTACAATTGAAATCAAATCAATGAGCTCTTGAATAAAGTCATTGTATGTATAAACTACATGTGAAAGTATTCTATAATATAAACAGATTGTCACATGACTTGTCCAGTTCTCCATTAATTAAATTCTTAACCTCCGATTTGGGCGACGTTGAAGCCTTGTAATCTTGTAATATTATATTATCATTTGTAATGAAATAGATAGCCAGTGTCTCTGATTTATTTTTGCCTGAAACTGAAGCCCTTCCGCACGACTTGATGAAGGGCTTCCTCTAGCCTGGGCTTATGTGCGCCCCATCTCTTGTGACACTTGCAGAATCAGGTCGATGTTGTGTCGAGTCAATCCAACAGCATTGACAGAATCGCATTACTTATTTGACCCTCCCAGTGGCTGGTCTACGTAATCTTTAAGCAAAGCGGCTTCTTTGACGTCACGCGAAATCAAAACAAAAAGGGAGTTAAGAACAGATGTTGTCGCATGTGTAATGACATCATCAGAACAAAACGAAAGGAAAAAAATATGAAGATAAAAACATTACTACCCATCCCCCAAAAAAAAAAACAACTACATCAGTGTTTCTCAATATTTTAACAGTGGTGCTGTAAGCTTCAAGAATGAGGTCCTGAAGGGTTTTTAAATTATAAACATATTTTTTCAGTTGTTCTATGCACACACACACACACACACATATGTATGTTCATTGTTGATATATACGATATGGTTAAGATCCTAATTTACTTAAGGAATACAATTAAGCATGTTTTTTTTATTTTTCATCACAAATAGTGTTTCTTAATAAACAATTGTTGTTTTGTAGACTAGATACAATTATTTTTAAACAGGTATTGGACAGCCTGTGGGTTCTTCCTTCGGCCAGCCAGGAGGACTGGGGAGGGGAGCTGTAAGCTCCACCATATCCCTGCGTTCTGAGCTTCAGTCATTCATCCTCCTGGCATTTACAAAATTATTTTTTCCACAGAGAGAAAAAAATTTAAAAAAATGATATTACAAAAGGTTTAGACGGGCTCATCCATGTGTCCAACCAAAACCATTCGATATAGAAGCCGTCAACACTGACCTGCAACGTCACCACCTGTGGGCTGTTAGACCAATAGCTCAATGCCACGTCGTACAGAGCTGTGACTGCCCACAGGTTTTGACGTTGCAGCTCAGTGCTCGGGCCTTCTGTATCGAATGGTCTCGGTCCGACTGAGTCGACTAGAGAAGGAGGAATGACTAGTCGATGAGAGAGTCGTTCCGGGTGAAAAGTGCTCAGTTCTTCAAAATAATCGAAACAGTCTTAAGATCAACTTTGTTTGATCCTAGGCATCACATTCAAAGACCGCATCACAAACCAAGAGATTAACATGGTTACTGCAGCGATCGGATCCCATGATGACCTGTTTACTACTGTTAAAAAAAAACGCAAGCTTAAAATTTATGGCCATATTACAAGATCTTCGGGGCTCGCAAAGACCTTCTTACAGGGAACAGTACCAGGAAAAAGAAGAAGAGGCAGACAGAGAAAGCTGTGGAAGGACAACATAAAAGAATGGAGGGGTCTGCCATTAAAATAGGTCCTAAACAGGACAAAGGATATAGAGGAATGGAAAAAGACAGTCTGCAGGTCTTGCTTTGTGCCCCAACGGACCACAGACTAAAGGATAGGTAACAGGTAACACGTCATCTTGCGGACATTTACGCAAACTGCTCAACGTCAAATATTAAAAGCGATGAAAGAGATTCGACCGTTTTGTCGAAAGGAAATCGAGAAGAATCACGTTTTCAAATGTCATATTCAAAAAGTTTTGAGTAGATATTGTTGCAGACTCCTCTCGAGAATAGAATACAACTTTTTAAAGCTCCTTCTCTTAAAAGATGAATTATCTCAGATTTAAAATATTTTTACTTTTAAAATATTGTTTTCTTATTTTGTATTCAAACCTGGGTGTAGGATTAGAATTAAATACATTACTTTCTTCTTTTAAAAGTAAAATGACCGCCCTCGAGATTGGACTACTGTTGGTAACACATCGCCCCACCCTCATGTCAGGACCTTGATGTCCTCCTGCCATACAGTTTAAAATAGAATTTCCCAATAAAAGGAAGAATCTTCCATTAGTTGAGATGATTAATGTTATAATTTTAAAATTATAATATCCTCCATTAAAGACATTTTCAAATGTGGAAGTCACAGACGTATATAGCTCAGAAGTGTGTTGTTAAGCAATAAATTGTAACATATGTACCGTCAAAAATAAAGTAATTTTTAAGCACAGCTGAATCAAATCTAAAAGTAATTTTTATTTTGAAGTTGGTAACAATGATTGTTGGATAAATAGTATTCGATATTGTTTATTCTGTTGAATTATTTAAATGTTTTGTTTTTTTTTTCCTCTCTCTTGGTTTATTCAGATTATACATTTGTTTACAATAACACAAGACAAACAAGTTAAACGTATCTACATCTAGACCATATAATACTGTTCAGCAGTGAAAGTTATTGAGGGGTATCTGCTTCCAGAATGGAACAAAATAATTTTTAATAGTTCCCATTATGTCATTTTAGAGTTGTAAAAATAAAAGGTCTAAGAAATTTGATTAAATTTATAGAATTAAAAAAAAAACATTGTGCACTCCTACTATGCATGTGTCTAATTCATTTTTTTTCTCTTGTTATATCTTTGTTCTCCTTGTTCTTTTCTGTCTCTTAAACCTATTTCTCTCTCTCTCTCTCTCTCTCTCTCGTTCACTTTTTCTTTCTTTTTCTGTAACCATCTTTTCTTGTATCTCTTTCTTCTCTATGTCTCTCACTCTGGTTACCCATTTTTTGTTTCTTTCTCCGTCTACACATATTTCCTTGAGTTTGTTTACTAAACATGATTACTGTACAACGGAAGTTAGTTAATTACACTTATCATCATCGTCCAAATCTCTTGACTTTATATCCTTGCGAGTATATGAGAGGAGGATCCTAGATATCACATTTAAACACAGCATCACAAACCAAGAGATTAGAGACAAGGTTACTACAGCGATCAGACCCCATGATTACCTGCTAACTATCGTAAAAAAACGCAAGCTTTAGGGCTCGCAAAGACATTCCTTTATGGAAACAGTACCAGGAAAAAGAAGAAGAGGCAGACAGAGAAAGCGATGGGAGGACAACATAAAAGAATGGACGGGCTTACCATTGAAAGAGTTTTTAAACAAGGCAAAGGACAGAGAGGAATGGTGAAAGACGGTCGACAAGTCTTGCTTGGTGCCACAAAGGTCCAACAGACTAAGGGACAGGTAAAGGTAAAAAGGATGTGGCAGTTCGCCTGACCGAGTCTCTGCCTGTTCATTATTAAACATTGTCCAACCAGCATTTCTTCGGGTGACCCTCCACTGGACCTTGAAGAATAGTTTTTATCAATGAGTCTTATCTTACAATATGACAAAATTAGGTCAGCACTAGTCTCCTCAGAGGGTTGGGGAGTTCCTTCTTTTTGCCAGCCAGAGTGTTGATTAGTAACACTACACCACTGCTAAAGAAAATAAATACAAGTCTAAAATAGTGCCGGAGCTCCCCCTTCGCCTCAATCTAGATAATGTGCAATTTCTTTAATGTAGACTTTAAACTCTTTAAGCCTTCCACACTTTTGACTAACTTGGCCAGGTGAATGTGTTTTTGATAACACGTATTTAAAGATTAACTAGTGAGTAATAATTGTATAATGTTTTGGTACTAAATAAAGTATAGGGGGGGAAAAGGAGGAGGTAGAGAATTCTTTTTTTTTTTTCTGAGCTGGCTGTACTTTTGTTTGTTTGTTTTTTCGTTTGTTTAATTGTTTTTTCAACTGTACTGAAACGTTAATATAAGAAGCGTTCAAAAATTGATATAGATACATTAGAGTTATTAGTCATGCGGGACATGTTCTACGACAAAATGAACTACGCATACCAAGAATTGCGATGACATGGAGGCCAATACGACGAAAACGCAAACAGGGACGTTCTCGTATAACTTGGCGTAATACCTTCATGGAGGACCTCAGAACAGTGGACACCAGGTGGGAGGAGGCTTCAGACATTGCCAATGACAGATCTTTATGGAGACAGCTTGCCGCCCTATGCGCCGAACGGCGCGGGAGGACCTAAGTCTAAGTAAGAGTTATTAGCTGTAGACAATGAGAATTGTTATATTTTAATATCACGTAGCAAGTAAGCTCATTCTAGATAACATAATGCACACGACTTTTGCAGATTACTTTAATTATAGGGCATTATGTTAAGGTTTCATGCATCTCCTGTTGACACAGTGCATTGGTTATTGCATTTCTGTCGAGTTCATGAGGCTTCACTTCACTGGAAACATACGCTCTGTCGTTTTTTTTTTCTAGAATGGCGTTTGAGAACCTCTCAAATGTAACAGCACTCGCTTGTGTTTCACATTTAGTTACGATACTTAACGTAAACATTGACATATTAAATAGTAGCAGTAGTAGTAATATAAGAGAGAGAGAGAGAGAGAGAAAGAGAGAAAGAAAAAAAAGAGATAGAGAAACAAAAAAAAAAAGGAGAGAATGAAGAAAAAAAATACTAAAAAGAGAGAGACAGAGAACGAAAAAAGAGAGAAATAGAGAAGAAAAGAGAAAGACGCAAACAGAGAAAGAAAATCAAAAGTAAAAGGGATATAATCCAGTTCCGTAACATTGCCCCAATTTTTTCTTCTTATTTCCCTTGTCAGACATTTTTTATGTATTTTATATCAAGTCACTTCCTGGGCCCAATTGTTTATTTTTGAAAGGTACTTCACACCCTAGCTCAAACTTCAACAGGACGCCTTGGGATAGCAATGGATGTAATACCTGAATTATATTTAAATAATTACTATTCATGTAACTAAACATGTCTAAACCTTTTTATTCCAACATAAAGGTGCACAGAAGTCTAATTCATAAAGCGCTGGTTGCAAGTGTACACATGTGATATATATTAGTCATTTCCATGTAGCGAGCACCCGTTATTTTCTGAAATTAGCGAACAGCCCACAATATTTGTTAAAATGAGCCTTTATTTTAATAACTAAGACGAAACAGGTCTATTGTTTTTATTTATACTCCATTTCTTTATAGTTCAGACACAGCTAATTTCGTTTACTCTGAAAAATAAGGGTTTTACACGGGTTCAAAGGGCACTGGTAGGACGATGCCATTTTTTTCTTCTAGGACAGAAGGAGGGTAGGTCCGGGATTAAGAAGAATTTTTAGGTCTAGTATAGGTCGTAGGTCTAACATTTTTACTTAATGTTGATTTCTTTTAGGTGTTAAACCAAGTGTGATGTGAATGAGTAAAAAGAAAGGGAATATCGCTAAAACAAGTGCTAATGACTTGGATAAAATGTGAATGGAAAAAAAAATATTTTTATGAGTGCACAATCCTGCCTCTCTCTCTCAAGTCTCGCAAACTCTCTTTCTTAATTAAGCACCTAGCATGGTACCATAAAGAAAAAAAAATAGCGGGAGGGACAGTTATTGATCAATCTGGTACCAATTTAGGTCACAATCACAGACTGGAGTGAGCGGGCTAAACGCGCGGGGTCGCGGGAGTCGCGCATTTTGTTTGTTTTTTTGGTCAACTAGATTCTAGATCTACAAGATGATCTAGGTAAGGGCCTTTGTAAAGTTGAGGGTTTAGCAGAGAAGGGACCAATTAAAAGTGGAAAAAGTAACACTAATCTGTCAGCCTTGAGTTGGTTTAAAAAGAAATTAATATTAAAATTTGAAAAAATGTAGATAATATTATTTTTAAATACAATAAACAAGAGGTGTTCGCTCGTGTACAGCAAATTTCGCTAGTGTACAGAGATGAGTATGGTGTTCGATACATGGTTACGCTGGACCTCATTACCTGACCCTCTTCAACATCATATTTTATTGTAACTATGCGTAGCGTAATAAAACAATCTAGCTATTTTAATGGGCAAATGGATGACGAGTTTATAGATGTTTGTAGTTTTTTCCTAGGATTAACCATTACGGAGCTATAAAAATTCAAATGCAAAAATCGCGGTGGCAGCGCTTAATTTTTTCGCAAGAGGGATATTACTCTATATTTAAATGTTGTTCATATTTGCACCTTTATTCTTATTGTTACAGTAGTTATGCTGAGGTGGTCAATGGTAGTCAAACTATATTTCCATTTGATTTGATCATTAAACAAGTATCTTCTTTTCAAATCCATTACTGGGATTATGAAGTGAATTTTAATATATAGGTTTAATACTGTCTGTTCTACCGTCTCTGAATCTCTAAACTTCATTTTCACAAATAGTTACTTAAATAATTAAACTAATATTTGTGGCCCAAGTTTTTTCCCCATACACTTCTCTCAAAAGCTGAAGTACTTGTATTTCAAAAGCAACTTTCCATGAAAATGTCAATCATATGTTCGTAAATCATAAAAAGTTACTTTTGGTTATAATAGTGTTATCCGTCTGTTCGTAACAATCATATTACAAAGGAGCAAAGTTTTTGACATTGTAAAATGGACAAAATAAATGCATAACATTTTTCTAAAAGCAAACCCGTTGATTTAAACCATGGTAACTGTATTTAAATACATATAGAATGTTTTTAAAACAAAATATAAATAATTGTTAAATAGCATTGTTCAAAATTATTTATGGTTTGAATCAGAAAATATTGAAAGTACAATTCATTTAAAAAGAATAACACTATTTTTTTTTTTTTTTACATTTTTATCAAATAATTTTGATCCTTAAAACAATATACAAACGCTAATTAATAAATGCTTTTTTTAAGTATTGAAGAACAGAAGTAAAAGTACGGGGATATAGAGAAATATTTTTTTAAAAATCACCCTAAAAGTACATTTCGGTCAGAAAAACAAGCGTTAAAAAAATACAAAAAAAAAATATAATATTTCCATCTGAAAGATAAAGGTTGCCCATAGCGACGCCCATGGGGTGAAATTCAAACTCAAAACTATTCAATGGCTGAAAGTATTGAAGGAAACCTCGTATCTTGGGAAAAGACTCACAAATTTATAACTTACAAAGTCAACAAAATACTTTGCTTCACATTAACAACAGTATTAAGTCTACCAATAAGTTCTTCTTTTGAGTTAAAAGTGTTAAAATAATTCCAATGTAAGACTAGAGTACTTTTCAACAACGAATATAACATACCATCAGTAAAGTTATCTTCCCTTTGTTTTCTCAATATAAATGTCCAGACGAATAACACGTTTAAATAAACATTGTTTAAACTTGATACCTTTGATCTCCAAATCTGTCGGATCGATTGGACGCTGAATGAAGTTTGCACCAAGAGATACATTATATGATTAAACAAAGTTCAAGTTGTATACTCTTAAAAAAAAACAGATATACACTATGTTTAAAATTATTATATCGGTAACAACTTCATTAATTAAGACCTTAATAAGATAATGTGAAGATTAGGCTTTGAAGATCTGAGTTTTTGAATGGTTTTTTGCTTTTTCAAAACTTATCGTGAAGTTCAGAGAATTTATCAAAGAAAAAAAAAACATTTTTAAAACTGCATGTTTACACCTTTCCTTTTCTTATCACTCTGGGGTGGCCAACCTTTGGTCAGCCTGAGGGTCAAACAAAGTGAAGACAATCTTGTCACGGGCTGCGACACCAAAAAAAAAATATCTGTAAGTTGGATAGAAACGAGTCCCTGAGTCCTCTATATACAGCATGGGCAAAAAACAATTGTTATAGAGAAGGCCTGAATGTCTGACGTCACGATGTAACAACGAGCCATTGGTCTAAACTGCCCACAGGTTGTGACGTCGCAGGTCAGTGTTCAGTCCCTCTCTAACGATTGGTCTCAGTCGGGCACGGCTGGGTGTTGAGCTGGAGTGTTTCTATGGTAACCTTGACTAGAGGTGGGCGGAATGTTTGGTTGTATCGGTTGAAGAGATTTTGACGTAACCAAGGGTTGGTCTTTCACAGTTCAGGTTAAAAAATGAATATTTTTCTCTTATCTTTTTTTCAGCTCTACATTATGAATTTCATAAGCCTACACCGGTGTCTCTGCTGTTTTTGGAGTTAGAAACATACGACCGAGTATTAGGACCCTCTGTAATTTATCTTTTTTTTGTGTGTGTGTGTGTGCTGGTCAATTGAAGCTCGATAAGCCACCACACGAGTTTCGTTGTAACCCAAGATTCAATCCTCACCTTAAGTTATCCCTTAGTCTGAGGGACAGTTTGGGCACACACAAGATTCGTCGACTGCCTGACCAGTAACACTGTCTCGGTCATATACATCTACCTCAAA
>JADKLZ010001483.1:29962770-29979455 GCA_021533235.1 Biomphalaria straminea
GAGAGAAAGATATGTGTAGAGAGAGGCAGGTGGGGGCAGAGAGAAAGGTATGTGTAGAGAGAGGCAGGTGGGGGCAGAGAGAGACAGGTAGAAGCAGAGAGAAAGATATGTGTAGAGAGAGCCAGGTGAGGGCAGAGAGAAAGATATGTGTAGAGAGAGGCAGGTGGGGGCAGAGAGAGGCAGGTGAGGGCAGAGAGACAGATATGTGTAGAGAGAGGCAGGTGGGGGCAGAGAGAAAGATATGTGTAGAGAGAGGCAGGTGGGGGCAGAGAGAGACAGGTAGAAGCAGAGAGAAAGATATGTGTAGAGAGAGGCAGGTGGGGGCAGAGAGAGGCAGGTGAGGGCAGAGAGAAAGATATGTGTAGAGAGAGGCAGGTGGGGGCAGAGAGAGAGACAGGTAGAAAGCAGAGATACAGCTAGAGGCAGAGAGAGGCAGAAACATACAAAACAAAACAGAGAAAGGGAAGGAGACAGTGACTGAAATAGAGGCAAAGCGAGACATGAGAGAGAGGCAGATGAGAGCAGAGAGAGAGGCAGATGCAGATACAAACGTAGAGAGAGACACAGAGAGATGGAAGGAGAGAAAATGACATACAGACAAAAAAAAGAGATGAGAGAGAGAGAGAGGGGAGAGAATAAGTGAGAGATTGAGATAAATAAGAGACAGATAGAACGATAAAGATAGAAAGATAGATAGATAGACATATAGATTTTTTATATTTGTAAAACATATCTGCATATGTAACTATAAAGTCATAGTAAATTAATGATGAGCTAGATACTCCATCACGAGGCCAGTACAAGACTCTGGCTCCAAAATCTTCCCATAGAATAAAACCTATATGGAGAATTGCCTGATCTGGAAACCAATGGGCAGTTCATCTCAGATATAGGATTACTGATCTGAACCCTCCGACATGTAAAATGAGAACGAAGAAGAAGAAGAAGAATATTAACGTGTGATCTGACCAAGTGACCTAGCAAAAGGATTGGGTTCATTTAACTAAAAGGTCAGCGTAAATAAACTCGACGTAAGGTCTATAAAAGGATCGATTAAACCTTGAATATAACACCTAATATATATATATATGTATTTTGTGCTTGAGGATTCATAAAAATCTGGCACAAACATATATTTACATTTATTTTTCTCTGGAGAGCACAATAAAAGAATATCATTTAAATATTAAGACAACCATTAGCAAGTCTATCACGTTGTTACTTCAAGGTCATATTCGAGCTAAAAGGAAATGATATTGGGGTCATCTTCGACCAGGAGATTTGTTTTGTTACCCTCCCTTAGTTGTACATATAGTAGCCTCGGGCAGTGGAACCAATTAGGAAACTAGATGTAGATCTATAATTCTATACCAACATACTTAGATTCAGCTGTAATAGAGTTGTCCGTGCAGCAACGAGAAGAAACATTCTAAGGTGATAAGAAAACTGTAAAATACATGACATTTGAACCACTGTGGCTAAGTGGTAAAGGTTTAGGTGGAGGTCATGGGTTCGAATCCTGGGGAAGACTGGAATTTTTTATTTCGAGATCTTCGGGCGCCTCTGAGTCCACCAAGCTGGGTGCAATACATTAGTTAAAGAAAAAGCAAATGTGGTTGGAAGGCGGTTGGTCATTGTGACTGGACACATGACACCCTTGTAAACCGTGGGCCACAGAAACAGATGACCTTTACATTATATGCCCCTTAGATCACAAGGTCTGAAAGGGGAACTTTACTTTTTTTGTTACCTTGGGTAACTAGACTAAGATTGAGCCTAGAACATAGACCAATGCAGAATTCATACGTTCGTAGCACAATGTTGCACTGATTTTATTTATTTTACACCGGATTTTTCCAAATAATTCTTTGTCCTCAAGTCGATTACAGAAATAAACAAACAAAATCAAACTTCAACAGTAAGAAATAAAAATAATAGGTTTAAAAGAAAACAGTTCAGGTCGGAAAATCCGGAATGATATTGCTAAGATAATACTAGAAGATTTGTTCTACCATCTTCAGTGGTTACAATAATATCTATGGTCTCCATTGTCAGTAGAACATATTCATACTGTTAACATTCTAAGACTGTATTATTCCATGCACTTTTAGACCTAGTCTCTTTACATAATTCAGTAATCGATTACAAGTGTCATGCTTTATCTAACTGTATTGCCCACAACATCTTAATGCATACCGGGAAACTCGAATAGTCATCAAGGGTAATCGATCACTTTTAGTCGACTCGGAAATCTCCAAATTAATCTTGTAGCTCGACTCCCTGCTCACGCCCTAGTCATCCCTCAACATCCCTGTTACCAATCCCCTGCTGTCCACATGCACACACGCTACCCCATTAGCCCACTGGTCAGTTACACAAAGACAGAAAGTATAGTAGGAACTCAAAAGCAAACACAGAAATTACACAGACAACAATAACGTTTCTTAGATAACCTTAAAAAAATAATTTAGACATCAACAAATTTACAAGGGTTAGTCTTCACTTGACTGTGAGGCAGAGAGATCTGTGATCTGGAATATTCAAGATTTTAGTTTAGGCATAAAAGCCACAAGCGTTGAACATATTTTTTTTTATTTAATATTTTCCGGCCCTTCCTTCAATGTGGCTCAACAAAAATGGCTGAGACGGATTCTGAGAGTCAGTTACACAGATCGGGTCTCAAACAGGGAAATCCTATGCCGAACTGGGAGTCGAACACTCAGTGAGGTTGTGACAGAACGTCGCATGAGGTTTGCGGGACATGTTCTACGACAAAATGAACCACGCATACCAAGAACTGCAATGACATGGAGGCCAATACGAGGAAAACGCAAACAGGGACGTCCTCGTATAACTTGGCGTCAAACCTTCATGGAGGACCTCAGAACAGTGGACACCAGATGGGAGGAGGCTGCAGACATTGCCAATGACAGATCATTATGGAGACAGCTTGCCGCCCAATGCGCCGAACGGCGCGGGAGGACCTAAGTAAGTAAGTAAGTAAGTAACTTCCTTCAATGTCACATACACATACCTAAACTTACGATGGACCACAAGGGCTCAAACCGGGCAGAATCAAGACTGCAGTTCTGAGGCAGCCAATTATGAATATTGTATAACTAGAAAGCCCTCTGGCTATTATAAAAATTTCATATATAAAATTTCCATTCATTACACTCGCTTATAAATGTATTTCATTCAAAGTGAAGTCCTTTCAAATAGCATCCGTACAAATAGACTTTGCAGCAATCCTTGTTTTTATATACAGTAATAGAAGATAACAAAATAAGACTAACGGTAACATTGATACATTTAGCAGGACAACTGGTCGAGCTTGCTTAGAAACCTAAAATGAACTCAGAAAGAAAAAAAAACAAACAAAAATAAACAAATTCTTAGATAGTTTAGAAAACACAATCTTAAGAAATCACATTTACCTAATGGAGCCAGGTACAGTTTACCTGATTCAGTTAGAAAGACCCCAGAGTTGGACCCGAATGGGAAGAGAAAGATTGGGAGATCAAAGCAAACATGGTGGACATCGGTTGACCAAGAGGCAGGATAGACACGGCTAAGGGGAATGGCCCTGGACATAGTCCTAGGTCAAAGTACTGCTGCGCCCGTATGATCCACTAGGAATCTAAAAGGATTTAGTCAATTCAAGTTAGTTAAGCACAGTTTATAACCAAAATCAGAGACTCGTCTGGGCGCATCCATTGGGGCCATATACCGTTTTTTATCACACTATAGATAAATGACCGTGACACATATTTGCCACGTATCATAAACTTAAATAGCACCGTGTCGCTGCTAAATGAGGAAGACCCATGCGGTATTGGCCTCGGACAGTGGTCATGATAATATCCTAAAGGATAAAGAGTTAAAAAAAACAATGTTAAAGTTATATAGTCCAAAATATATTTTGTCCTTATAGGCCATAACCTCGGTGCATTGAACACACTTGATTACACCACAAATGAAGAATAAGCCTAGAAGAACCAGCAGTTTAAATAGGTCACGTATTGATCGATGCATTGCATTAATTTACCAGAAGAGCTTTATTAAGTGAACGAGCTTAAATCAAGTAAAGATCAATCACGTTTAATAATTCTAAACAAGCAATTATCCTTAATTTTCATTTAAATCAAACAAGAAAGTTATTAACTACATTTCGTTATAAAATAAAAGATTGTCTCTTTAATGCGAATATTTATTTAACAACAGAAAGTAGGATTTCCTAAAGAGAGATGGAGGACCTCTTTCAGCAGGTGCAAGGAAGTCTGCACCGACAAGCTCACCTACAGGCTACTGGCGGGTATGACAACGCTGAGTGATGCATAAGCTGACAAACAGGGCCGGATTTAGATTTATTTATGCCGTAAGTTTTGTGAGATATGTAATTGTCAAATGTTATTTTTGTATACCTAGTGTGTTTAATTTATATAGAATTAAGAATATATAGAATATAGATCTATCCAGTGAATAGATCCACATGGAGAGAGAGCATAAGAGAAGGGTCTCGGATTGCAGATGTCATACACAACAGAAGCAGAAAGAAGGGTGAAAATGCAGCTGCGCCTGGTGATTTTATATGCCCAACCTGCATCCACAGCTGTGTATCAAGGATTGGCCTCTTAAGCCACACAAGAAGTTGCAAGGGGAAAGGATCGTCTCTCGAGACGTAAAATGCCACAGTAGTAGTAGTAGAATAGAGAGAGTGAAAGTATATACTTTCAACTTCAAATCTTCAGTATTCATCACAAAATCAGACAGCATGTTGAAGCCCGCAAGAAAATTGGGTGTCTATAACTATAGATTATTGTCACATAAACAAGTTGTTTATTTGTAAATTCAAGGTCACTTCCCCAGCTAACAAAGAAATAAGTTATTTTTAGATTTGTACGTCTTTGCAGAAGTAATGTGATCTAGATGCATAAATTTGATTGGTTGAAAGGTTAAGCTGAAAGAGAGACTGGCGGCAAAGTTCCGGCCAAAAATCAGTCGTTGTCTAATGATGATCGAGTATAGACGGATATTTTGTAGTTCTAGATTTTAAAGAAATATTTCTTTGTTCAGCTTCTTGTTTCATTGAAATATATTTGTACATAGCTGTACTTATGTTGAGTTTTAATAAAGGTTCCTGTTTAGTTTCATCAAGGCATTTACTCTGTTGAATCCTAGATCGTCAATGTTCAATATTGATTTATAATTCAAGATACAGTCCCAGGCGGCACAAGACTACTCTCCTGTCAGATAGCGACATCTTATAACACCTCAAGAAAAGATCGTGACGTCATCAGCATAGGAGCTTGTGACAATTATGTTACATCGAGTTAAATCCTGCACAGCTGATGGAGTTAAACGTTAGTGGAGGGAAAACAGTTTCTAGACATTAAGCAGAGACAAAGTATCTGTCGGCCCATAAAAAGTTCTCTGTACTAGACTATAGACGTATGTTCCATGTTGTTAATTGTACCCGCGATAATTAAAATGTTAATCTAGAGATACCATTCTGATCTAATGTTGCAACATAAACGGTGCATTAAGTTGTACTAGATAGTTATGACAACCAGTAAGTGGGTTCACAAAACCAGCTCCTGGAAACCACTGCGTGTGATTAGATCGATGGAAGCTCTCGATAAACCAATCTGATTTGGTCAGGGCACCTGAAACCAGGGCAGGCTCTAGGGGAGGTAATTAGTTTCACGTAAAGTACACAGCCCAAAAGGTGTGTTTACCTGCCCTTGTTTTGATGGACGCACGGTGTTATTAATAGCGGGAATGCTTATCAAAAGGAAAACATTAGACACACCGGTAATAAACCGGATTATTTCCCCTGGGAACCGGTATATTAATAACCCAACGGCTAGCACGCTATATTTTTTCTCTTTACATTTTTTGAAGCAGATAATTATCTGATTGGATCAAAGAGGACGTTGAATCTGAAGGACTTTTTATAGCATGTGCTATTTATGTGATAAACTAAAATTAGAAATAATAAAACGTGGCACAATCAAAACACTAATCAAGGAACGATGTTTAAACTCCACAGAGTAAAATAAAGAAACACTCTATGCTAAGATGAAAATGGAGTATTTGTAAGATATTATGCAGTAGCCCTGTTAGGTTTAAACTTCAGATTGTAAAGTTAAGGGCTAAAACATTGAATGAAGCTTGCATGTTACATATATTACATGCCCACGTTTGGGTATAGCCGCAAGGCAGCGGAGGTTTGGATTCAGAGTTTTACCTTCTCCTAGATGGGTAGCCAACCAAGGCTAACGAGCCTCTTCTGTCCGAAGCTTACTGGTTTAGGCGTCAGTTACTCGCCTTTGCCCCTTCTCCTGTCTGTGGTAACGGTTCCGCCAGGCTCAATATCTGAACCACACGTGAAGGCCAGGAATACTGACCAGTGGGAAGACATAGCTCTAGACCGCACCAGATGGAGAGAGACAGTGACCAAGAAGGCTATGGACAGCGAAAGAGCATGGGCCTCAGCTCTGGAAGAAAAGCGGACAACGCGGAAACTGGCCAGCTCCTCTACCACTGTAGCGAAGACCACCTTTACCTGCAATACTTGTGGACGGGAGTGTCTCTCCAAAATAGGGCTCTACAGCCACATGAGGAAGTGTGCGAGATGAACCATAGTCGTCCTACGACTGAAGGAGGCCAATGATATTACATGCACATTTCTATTTCCGCATGCTAGGGCCAATTCGTGCATGTTCAGCTTCTTGCCTAGATGGAATGGTTGCATGAAGCAGTCAGGAAAACCAACGAATTAGCAAACTTAATTCACGAGTATCCACATTTCACTAAAGAAACACCTTTCATAAAATCATAACATTTAGAAATATTTATGGATAGAAGACTTCCACTTTAATTAGCAATTATACATAAATCACTGAGCCATGATCTTTAAATGCAAAAGACTAATAAAATACTCTGAAAGACTTTAAGGCACAATCCTTGTACCATATGCTAGGACAAATTTGTACAAAATGCTCTTTCTTCCCTAGTGCTGTTATTGCATGGAATGGATTGCCTGAGCCAGCCAGAAAAATCATTAACTTGGCAGAATTTTAAGTCATTGATTAACATACATGACTTGATTGACCTAGTTACACGCTTAGGACGTAATCATCTTTTTTTTTTTTTTCAAATAACGTCTGTATTTTATAAGATAAGAAGACAAGTCATTGGTCAACATACATGACTGGACTGACAGACGAAATGCGTTATAAGTAATTATCTTCGTATTGAAAGTAACTTCTGTTAATCTGTAAGAGAAGATCCATAAAGCATAAGGGACGATATTGATTATAAAAGAATATAGTGAATTAAACACAGTCCTAGTTTTCTCCCAATCTTGCAATATTCCCTTTTACCAAAAATTTAACCGCAGCGATTTCGATCTTGAAAAGGGTTATCTGTCCTATCATTGACCTCCTTCAGTCGTAGAACGACTATGGTTCATCTCGCACACTTCCTTGTGTGGCTGTGGAGCCCTATTTTGGAGAGACACTCCCGTCCACAAATATCGCAGGTAAAGGTGGTCTTCGCTACAGAGCTGGCCATTTCCCGCGGTGTCCGCTTTTCTTCCAGAGCTGAGGCCCATGCTCTTTCGCTGTTCATAGCCTTCTTGGTCACTGTCTCTCACCTTCTGGTGCGGTCTAGAGCTATGTCTTCCCAATGGTCAGTATTGATGTTCACTGATTTGAGGTCACGTTTTATTACATCTATGTCACGGAGGTGGTTATCTGTCCAAGGCGTAAGTTAAATAATTGTAGATTAGGGTTAGGATCATAGGATGTTCGTATTTCACTGATCTCGACAAGAGAATTAGTGATTATGAGACTGAGAATTGGTGATTATGAAAATTGATGATTATGAGATTATTAGATAATGATAATTGGTGTTTATAAAAAATGGGATTATTAGAGTTAGTGATTATGAGAATTGGTGATTATAAGAATGAGCGATTATGAGAATGAGTGATTATGAGAATTTTTGGTTATGAGAATTGGTGATTGTGAAAATGTGTGATTATGAGCATTAGTGATAATAAAAATTATGAGAATTGGTGATTATGAGAATTAGTGATTTTGAGAAAAAGTGCTTATGAGAATTAGTGATTATAAGAATTAGTGATTGTGAGAAAAGGTGATTATGAGAATGAGTGATTATGAGAATTAGTGATTATGAGATGATTGTGAGAAAATGTGATTATGAGAATGTGTGATTATGAGAATTAGTGATTGTGATAAAAGGTGATTATGAGAATTAGTGATTATGAGAATTAGTGATTGTGAGAAAATGTGATTATGAGAATTAGTGATTTTGAGAATTGGTGATTATCATGTGTGAAAGAATGCGTGGCCAGGACCTTGAATGTGATGTTGTAGACTACTCGGCATTTTGTTGCCCTCTTCACAGCTCGCAATCAATATCGTCAAGTATCAGCAGAGCAATTTTCTCAACTTGAGAGAGTTGACATATTTGAGCCAAAGGGAATTGTTATAATTGCTTGGATGTAGCGGCATAGATTCACACGCTGAGCGCTTCAGTCCTGATATCGACTTCTGATCAAAGTAGATAACGTATACAGGTTGAACCGAAATAAACCGGAAGCAATTATTTGACAGAACTGAAAGACCACATCTTCAAATACAAAAACAAACTCTAATAAAATACTCAGAAAGACACAAAGATAAAGGTTCATTTCCTCGTTCCATATGCTAGGACAAATGTGTACAAAATCTCCTTCTACCATAGCGCTATTGGAGCATGGAATGGATTGCCTGAGCTAGACAGGAAAACCAGTGACTTGGCAGAGTTAAAGTCATTGGTCGACTACATGCATGACGCGTATGACGTAATCATCTTCAATTTTTTCAAGTAACGTCTGTAACATAAGATAAGATAAGACACAGACTCATAACCCATACAAGTGTAACCCATTGGACATACTCACCGTGATATTTTGTTATATTCTGAACAATGCCCAGGGAGCTACATTGAAATGTTGCAGAATAAAATTTAAAACAAAGTACATTGTGGCTACAAACGAAAGAGGTTAGAGATTTGATTCTGCAGTGTTAGAATACACAACATGTATCTTATATAACATCTACATTACACAGCTAATCTAGACTTTGCATATTCAATGCATCGGATATGCTTAATGTCTACCTATTTATAGTTACACACCAAGAGAAATAAAAAGTTAAAGGGAATTTACGTTTTCTGTTTGGTATTCCAGAAGTCAAGAAAACATAAGGAAACAATAAATAGGGCTGTGAGAGTTATAACCATAGACCATGGAACTATACTAAAGGAACGCTGACTTCGAGGTTTTTTTACAAAGCCGTATAGAAAACAGGTTCTTTGCGCTTGTCAATACGCATCCTGCAATTTTTACAAAATAAAATGATGGAGACTGTGCTAATATAAAATATATTACGTCATTGTTTATTGTTTATGTTTCTGAGTGAACGTAAAAGATAGAGCGGAAATAAAATAGTTATCCATGTCTACCTTAATGAAGACAGTCTCGTTATATTATTTATTGTTAAATTGTAAAGTCTACAGTAGTTTATTAATCTGTGACAACAGAACATGGTGTCAGAAGGGTCAGATCTTGTAATCTGGTGTCAGAAGGGTCAGATCTTGTGATCTTGTGTCAGATCTTGTGACAGATCTGGAAGGTAGTGGTTTCTAAATTGCTTTTAAGTACATTGTATTTGTACCAAGTGGCCGTGGTATCATATCACTAGACTAGTTCATATTCAACGTTATTGAATTGTTTTAGATCTAGACATCTAGACATAGAATCTAGAATCTATACGCTCTACGAATAATGGAATTATTCGATCCTCCTAGACCGTTGTCACTAGACGGTAATCTATCTGAAAGATGGAAAAAATGGAGGCAAAGTTTTGAACTGTTTATGGTCGCCACTGAAAAGAACACGAAGCCCGAACCAGTAAAGAAAGCTTTACTGCTACACCTGATCGGTGAACCCGCTCGAGACATCTACAATACTTTTGAAGTAATTGAAGATGAGACTGTGGACAAACTCATTGAAAGGTTTCAGAATCATTTTATGCCTAAATCCAACACTGTTTATGACAGATTTAAATTCTTCACAAGAAGTCAGAAGGACGGTGAAACGTTTGAACAGTACTATACAGATTTAAAGAATTTGGCCAAAGAATGTAAGTTTGACGACCTTCGTGAGGAACTCATCAGAGATCGATTGGTATGTGGCATACAGTCGGATCGAGTGAGAGAGAGACTTCTGAGAGACGTAGACTTAACTTTAGAAAAAGCAGCAAGCATCATTCGTGCTGACGAGCATACACAGAACCAAATGATGGATATGAAAGTGGATATGAAAGGACTACAAATAGATGCTGCTAGTAAAGAAAAGAGGACAGAAGACAGAATGCCAGTTAAAAACTCACACGAGAGTATGGCAAGGAACCATGGAACAAGTACCATTAAAGATTGCAGATCTTGTGGTAGATCGCATGGAAAACACAATTGCCCAGCATTCGGACAGACATGTCGAAAATGTAAAAAGAGAAATCATTTCGCTGCAAAATGTCGTTCGAAATATATCAAGGCTGTTGATTTACTGGAAGATGAAAGTCAAGCAAGCCAAGCAAATGAGTTATGGTTTGAGGCTATTGGAACTGACAACAATTTCAGAGTTTGGATGGTTGATGTCAATATTATGGGAAAAATAGTCAAAATGAAGATTGACACAGGAGCACAAGCTAATGTGATATCAGAGTCAACGTGGAACAGTTTAGAAACTGATAGTCAGTTAAAACATTCAAATACTACCCTACGAGCATTAGGGTATGAAACACTAGAACTGAAGGGAGTTGCATCGGTCACATTTAAAGTCGACGATGTGGAAGTCAAAGATGATCTGTATGTGATCAAGAAAGAAATAAACCCAGTTTTAGGTATGAAGACATCTATTGCTTTGAAACTAATTGAAGCAAAAGAAAATGTCGAAGTACATATTGTCAAGCGACAAAATGAAGTTCCACGAGAGTTGATGCCGAGAAATCAACTAACAACAACTAGTAGACCAAAGTCAGGTTCTCAGTTGCATGAAGATGATAAACTATTACGTGCTCAAGAGCAATCGAGACCGAAGAAAAAATTGCTACCTCATGCTGTACCAGACAGACCATGGAAAAAGGTTGCGACAGATTTGTTTGAATGGCGAAACAATGATTATTTGCTAGTTGTGGACTATTTCTCAAAATACCCTGAAATAAAACGACTGGAGAACAAAACAGCAGAATGTGTTATCAGAGCACTGAAAGGTATTTTTGCTAGACATGGCATACCAGAAGAAATAGTGAGCGACAATATGACATTCAACAGTTATCAATATAGAGAGTTTGCTTCTGAATGGAATTTCAAGATAACCACATCAAGTCCCAGGTACCCTCAATCAAATGGTCAAAGTGAGGTGTATGTTGGTATCGTAAAGCAGATATTCAACAAAGCATACAAAAGTGGGAAAGATCCATATCTCGCTATGCTCGAGTATAGAAATACTCCAATAAGTGGACTGCCGTATTCACCATCACAACTGCTGATGAGTAGAAGACTCAGGGACATAATTCCAACTGATCCCAAACTATTTGAACCATCGATAGCTGAAGATGCAGAGAAATTACTCAACGAACGACAGATGAAAAGCAAAGTAAAATATGATGCAAAAGCAAGACTACCTAAAGATTATTCTGTCGGAGAGAAGGTGAGAGTGCGTCTATGACAAACATGGCAGAAAGCTGTCGTCATTAAGAAACATCCATCACCCAGATCTTATATCATAAAGACAAATGATGGAAAAACCTACAGAAGAAACCAACGGTTTTTGAACAAGAGTTTCGATGAAGACATCTCTGGGTACTATGATACTGACGAAGACAATGAACAACAAACTGTTAGAACAACCGAAACAGACAGTTATAGACCAACGTCTAGAGAACTTGTCGTGCCAGTCAAAACAACCAGAAGTGGCCGAGTTGTTAAGATTCCTTCTAGATATCAGTAGGCCCTATTAAGAACTTTAAAAGGAAGGATGTGCTAATATAAAATATATTACGTCATTGTTTATTGTTTATGTTTCTGAGTGAACGTAAAAGATAGAGCGGAAATAAAATAGTTATCCATGTCTACCTTAATGAAGACAGTCTCGTTATATTATTTATTGTTGAATTGTAAAGTCTACAGTAGTTTATCAATCTGTGACAACAGAACAGAGACAAAGAAGGATTTTACGCATCGAACGCGCGCGATTTACCCGTGTTGATTAGAAAATGTTTTTTGGCTTTTTCTAAACAGGTCGATAAAAACTTTAACCATTTTCACACAAGTTGTTATGGTAGATATAATTTATTAGAGTAAGAGCTTATCACAAATGATTTTATTTTTGATCACCCTTGGCGTCAAATTCACTCTAAAGCCTATGCTTCTGTTTTGAATTTGCCGTTCGCTTAGTACAGTTTATGTTAGGTATTTTCTACTAGATCTGGGTAATTTTTTATGCGCTACTTATAAATGTAGACCTACTTATATAAATTTAAAAAATAACAAAAAACGAAATCCATAGAGAATGTCATTCATATCTCTCAGTAGTTTAATTCATTTGCATAAGAACAGTCAACAGTAATTAATACAAAACCTACCTAAATATATATAGGCCTATTGTAAACGAAATTAATAAACGTGGTGCGATCGATAAAAAGGACCCCTTTTATTAAACAGTACATTTTTATACATCTATAAAAATGTAACCTATTAGGTCTATTGAAAGTAGACTTATTGACACACGGTAGGCCATAGCTCTGTCTCATTCCCCATGAGGGCTCAATCAGGGCTTTATCTGGGCCCCCTAACTGAACCCAGAGTCAGCCCTAAGGGTGCCCGTTTGGGCCAACATTTCATCCCCCAGATGGGGCCCAAGTGGTTAGCAATTTCAGGCCCCTCAATGTTTACCCCATACTGGCCCCATGAGGGTTCATTCAGGGCTTTATCTGGGCCCCCTAACTGAGCCCAGACTCAGTCCTAAGGGTGCCCGTTTGGGCCAACGTTCATCCCCCAAATGGGGCCCATGCGGTTAGCCCTTTCAGGCCCCTCAATGTTTTCCACGTACTGGCCCCATGAGGGTTCCATCAGGGCTTCATCTGGGCACCCTGATTGCGCCATGACTCGCCCCCTTAAGGGCCTCATTTGGGCTTTCATTAATGCTCCCAAAGGGCTAAGTATTATTAGGGGCTCACAAACCCTTCCCCTTACTGGCCCCACACGGGTTTCACAAAGGGATCCACCTGGGCCCCCTGACTCTCAGCCCTAAGGGCACCCGTTTGGGCCATCGTTCAACCCCCAGTTGGGGCCCATATGGGGAGTATGGGCTGGCCCAGTTGGGGCCCTTACTGGGCCCAAAATCTTTGCTATGCTATTATATTTTTAGGAATCCTTATTAGAGCCAAGCTTAACTATCTATATCTTTACGATATTAGAAACTAACACTTTAATTCTTGACTATATTTAAAAAAAATCAACTGAAATCAACGTGCAAGTCTACCTAATTAATGTACCCAATATCAGGTGGCCGAGCCTTGCTCGGTTAATTAAATGTCCTGCCCAGCCTGACTGTCGGACAATAAGAAGTTCATGCCGGCTTTTGCCATCCATCCATCCCAGTGGTGCTACAGCCCGTGGTCTGCTTTTAGTTTTACACATCCCTTCATTCGTATCTCTAAACGCGTTCTTGTTTGGAAAGAAATATTTTAGTGTTCTAGGGTAAGCCTAGTGACGTAAGCAGCGTTTTTTCCGTTTACGTCATGGAAAACTTTCATTCATAAATTATTCTAACTAAAATTAATGGTCTGCTTTTAGTTTTACACATACCTTCATTCATATCTCTAAATGTTTGCAAAGAAATATTTTAGTGTTCTAGGGTAAGCCTAGTGACGTAAGCAGAGTTTTTCCCGTTTACGTCACGGAAAACTTTCATTCATAAATTTTCCATTTCATTCATAAATTATTCTAAGATTGAGACATTTTCATATCGAAATAACGGTCGAACTCGAGTTTTCCCGATGTGCCCAATGAGCTGAAATTTTTTTCTCAATAATATGCAGATACGTTGAAATTTTAAAGAAAATCGTTAGAGCCGTTTTCGAAATAGAAGAAATATATATACAAGAATTGCTCGCTTAAGAGTATAGGAATAGCCTAATCAGATCTAGTATTCTTTTTTGTAGACGATATTTATGAGCCTAGAATAGATCTAATATATGAAATATATGATGCTACTTAATACCATGCTAATAAAGTAATTTTGAGCTGGGTATATTTAAAACTAGAAAATAGATCTAGGCATTTTCCTTAACGTAAATAGATCTACAGTGTTTACAGACAAATAAAATGCCGTAATCTAAAGTAATATTAGATCTAGCGCTATATCTAGAAAATAGAATCTATTTCTAGTGAAAACATATTGCTTGTCTAAAAGTTTTTCTAATCTAGATCTATTATTAGTTTGATTATTACAAGGTTTATATATTACGACAGTGTAGATTAGGCATCTAGATTGATTGTAA
The DNA here is from genome assembly GCA_021533235.1 of Biomphalaria straminea. Taxonomy (NCBI): domain Eukaryota; kingdom Metazoa; phylum Mollusca; class Gastropoda; family Planorbidae; genus Biomphalaria; species Biomphalaria straminea. The sequence goes on from JADKLZ010001483.1 coordinate 29,977,410, forward strand.
ACACTGTAGATCAATATTCGATAACGAAAATGCCTAAATCTATATTTAAGTTTTAAATATACCCAGATTGCCAGATTTTATACATTATTAATTTCAACTAGCTATTTTACCCGGGTATTTTTGGGTGTTTTGATTTTTATTTCTTTTTCTTATATTCACGGTAAGTTTCAGTGAGATTGGTACAGAATTTTTTTTTTTTTTTTTTGGGGGGGTGTGGGGGTTATTTGTTATACATAGGGCCTACGTTTTTTTATCGTACTATAGATCTAGAAAATACGTGGGCAAGGTGGAGTGTGTGCTTATGTACTTTTAAATATAATTACATAACAGATTATACACATAGATCTACTTGAAATATATTTAATAGTTGCAATAAAAAATATAAATAAGTGGGCCTCTAATAATAATTTGAAAGTTGTTATTTCTTTTTAAACTCAGTCTAAAATAAAGACTTACAGCTACAGTGATGCGTAGTTCCAAAATGTTTTTAAACAACCAAAGATGTGCTATTTACTAATCTAAGCAAAGGTGTCATAATTGTTGTATTATATAAGGTAGTTTATTAATGGCTATCATTAAATTATATATATTTAAATGTAGGCTACACTTAATAAGAAGAACGTAGCTTTAGATCTTATGCCTTTGTAATTTTCAGTCACCGTTTAAAGGACTTTTCTACCATTTTTTAAACTAGAAAAGTAAGCATACACATATTCAAATACATGTACTAAATTTATAGGCATACATGGATACATTAATTAATTATTTTGTTAATAAGAAGGTAGGTATTTAATTTACAAGCACTATTCTCCTTTATTTGGTTAGAAAAATAGCAGGATATATTGCACAGTCAAAAAAATAATTACTCGAACATGGAACATAGGCCTAGCCAGGAAAACCAGTGACTTGGCTGAGTTAAAGTCATTGGTTAATATGCATGACTAAATGCATGACTGGTAGGACGTAATCATCTTCTTTTTTAAAGTAACGTCTGTAATATTTAAGATAAGATAGTCATTATAGGCTAGATCTATAATCTAGATCTACATTACAAATTACAGAAATAGATCTAGAATAGCCTATTAATCCAGACGTATAATAATTTAAAATCTTTTAGATGTAAAATCTAAGCTTTTATCCGTTTAGTAGGCCTAAATATTCTATTAAATAGATTTTATACCTCATTAACTGTCTTAACATCTACACCTATAGATATAGAATAAATATCTACATCTATATATAGATTATTTATCGGGAGATAAGGAGAAAGAGAAACGAAAGAGACACTTAGGACTCTAGATCCACTATACATTATTTTCTAAATATAATCTAGATCTAAATAATAATCTAATTTCAGGATTAAACCTAAATTTAGGCTACTAGTTACTGGATCTCGTGTAGATTTAGATGTAAATCTGATCCAGAATAGATTTAAATTTTTAAATGAATAGATGGATCTAGATCAATATTTTAGTCAAGACTACAACTTGAATCTAGACCTAGATCTAGAAGATAAATTGGCAGTAGATCTGGGTCTACATTCAAGACACAGTTTTCAAATAAGTCCGTAAAAGAATTTAGACATATTATAGAATCCTTGTCTATTATTCTATTCTATTCTTAGGACTGAATGTGTTAAAGACATATCGGAAAAATGTTTTGACATGATTATTAATTACCCTTGTCATTAAATAAACGAAGCATTAGCGCTTAGCTTAGCCAAATGTAGGCCACAATAGGATGAAATGTAAACAATAATGGTATTTTGTATTCAATATTTTCTTTTTACATTATAAGGCTAATAAAAAAATAATGATGATTTATTTTTCGGAATTCGGACTTTGGGGAACAAAATAAAAGTGCCAATGAGGAACGGCGTACCATATGATTTTTAATTTATCTTTTTATGTTTTGCGGAACGGTTCCGCTTAATGCGGAACCGCAAGCTCATCTGCAAGTAGCACAAATAATTGCACCAGATCTAGTATAAAAAACCCAACGTTGGAATCCCTGTGAACATATAATTTTTAGTAAGATGATCAAAAA
>JADKLZ010001501.1:0-11954 GCA_021533235.1 Biomphalaria straminea
CTCGTATGTTGGAACAAAAAATAATGTGAAAACCTATGCAGTATATTAGATTATTAATTGTCTTAAAGTAGGTTTCATTTATATAGCATACTAATTAGGTTTTTTCTCTTTAAATACTGTTTGCATAAAATATTTTTAAAAATTAGATTTTGAGCTTTTAGAAAAAAAAAAGTAGCCGTTGCATCAGAACTTTGAATGCTCTATATTATCGTGATGTCAGATTTTCATTTTCTCTTCTACTTTCTGAGCACTAAACGGGACGGACGGACGGACGGACGGACGGACGGACGGACAGACAGACAGACAGACAGACGGACAGACAGGCCACATAAAACTAATAGCGTCTTTTTTTCCCTTTCGGGGGCCGCTAAAAATGGATGTACAAAATGCAAAATTAGTTCGGTCAAGATAAGGAGGGTTCGTTCAGTTCGGTTCGTACCGAGCAGTTTCAAAGTTCGGGTTCGGTTCGGTTCGGTCATAAATGAGGTTCGAGTTCGGTTCGTTCGTTTCGGGTTCGATTCGTTTCCCACCTCTAGTATGAACTGTAAACATGTCTTATTGGCATTGTAATCTCTTCAATACTGAATAAAAAAGAGGAATCGAATTAGAGAATTAGGCTTCACAAAACAATTAGATCAATTATATTATTAAGTCGGTACAGATTCACATCTAACTTTACATTCATTTTCACCTATCCTTTGATCTGCTGATCGCTGGGGCACTACATAAGATCTGTCAACCTTCTATCTACATTCTTATCTCTTATTTGTCTTTGATATAATTTCATTCGGATGTTCTTTCTGAAAATATTGAAACCTGCATGTATGGACCACTTCGGGGGCCGATTTTAAGTTTGCGTTTCCACACAAACTGTCTTTGTAACCTTGTTGTTATAGACTTTAGTTTAGAAAGTATTGAAGTACTTACTTTTTGTGTTTGGTGCACTGTCCACGAAGATGAAACAATATAATGTCAAAAGCCCGAGGGGTATCCATATAAGTCTCATTTTCATCGGCTGTTTGACGAATCACAGATATCAAATGATATGTCACGAATTTATCAACACTGTGAAATATATCAGGACGTGATATTTCACATATACTTCATATATTCATTTATTATTTGACTATGTATCCAGGTCAAGCAAAAACTTAGATCTAGCTTATTTGTAGGTTTTTAACTACACAAAAATATCGAAGTGAAGAAGCTCTAGTTTCGCTGCAGAGTACATACAAATTCTATGTTTCTATTTTATTTTTTTTCCGAATAAATGTAATTGAACTTTTTTTAGGGCGTATGTCAACTGATGTTATTCGAAGACATGTTAGTGTGAGCTCAAACCCTTGAGTCTAATTGACATAACACTAAGTGAGTGGTCAGAGCTGACTTGTGTCTTTTTTTGCAGTGGTCTTAAGCACTGGAGAGTTATTACGAATGACTTACTGAGAGCTCCACCCCCCCTGCCCCCTCTGTCCTGTGTCCACCGAGGGCCGAGATGGAAAAAAACAACAAAAACACTTGGTCCAGTACTTGTGAGGACTCTCACTCTTTCTCACACTGCTAGTCGGCTTGTCAACAAGACACGTCATTATACTGAGACACACGAGACACACAAGACACACATGTGTTTGGATGTGCCAACAATGTATTAATGTAAACACATTTTTTTCACTGAGCGTCTAGATCTAACACGATGGCTGCCTAGTCGTGTAGTGTCTGCCTTGGACAGTCACCACGATATCTGTTTGTAAAATGTTTTACGTGTTTTGGATGTTCCTTCAGAGTTGAAGAGAATCTACATCTTTAGTTCAAATCTTGGGGGGCGCTGTGGTCGAATGGTTAAGCGCTTGGCTTCCAAATCCCGGTGAAGACTGGGATTTTTATTTTCGGGATTTTTAGGGTGCCCCTGAGTCCACCCAACTCTAATGGGTACCTGACTTAAGTTCGGGGAAGTAAAGACGGTTGGTCGTTGTGCTGGCCACATAACACCGTGCTCGTTCACCGTTGGCCAAAGAAAGAGATGACCTTAACATCATCTGCCTCATATATCGTAAGGTCCGAAGGGGACACTTTATTTTTTTTACTTAGTTCAAATCTTACTCAGAACGAGTGGACGACGGGGCAGCGGGCAGGGTATGAACCCAGGACCGTGGAAACAACCGAACGAAAGTCCAGCGCCCATATCGCACGACCAGGTGTTATGGAGTCTCTGTGTGTGTTTCTATAGTGACGTCGGGAAGAGGTTAACGGTTGGTTGTGAACAGATGTGACATGTCGTCAGCTGTCTTAATTAGAAGAGACGACTCCAGGTCGTGAGACTGAAATGGTGTGTTACTGAAGTGACTTAGATTTTGTTGAAAATATTATTACTGAAGTCTAGTACATTTATTTGATCTCCCAATTTGTCTATATCATTACAAAAGTTACATTTAATTTTGTTCACAAAACAGTAATTCAGGTTAAAATATAATACGCTTACTACGGTAAGAGACTCCTATGACTCCTACCGGCTGGACATCCTTGGAATCTGCGAGATGCGGTGGACATCAAGTGGGCAAACAGTTAATGATGGCAAAGCCATAATATACTCAGGACACGATAAGGAGCACATTGGTGGTGTAGGAATCATCATGTCTAAAATAGCAGCTTCAGCACTAATTGCTTGGAAGCCAGTCAGTGACCGCATCATTACAGCTCGACTCCAAACAAACCAAATTAAAATTACTATCATCCAAGTATATGCCCCTAAAGAGGATGCAGAAGATACCATCAAAGATGATTTCTATAATCAACTTCAAACTACACTTGATGAAACACCCACTCATGACCTTATTCTACTGATGGGAGACTTCAACGCCAAAATCAGTGCTATCAGTGGAAAATGTAAGCTCCGACTGAAACGCCAACCAAAACGAGCCACACGACCCCGCCCATTTAATGTAGAGAAGCTTAAAGACTGCAATACTGCAGCACAGTTCCAACTGAAACTACAGAACCGCTTCGAGGCTCTTGCAGATATAGTGACCCTTGAAGAAGAGTGGGCCAACTTTAGAGATACCACTATTGAGTGCGCTGAAGAAATTATTGGAAGGAGGCGAGGTTCATACAAGGAACGGTGGATACAAGACAGAACATGGAAATTGATCGATGAGAGGAAAGAAGCCAAACTTAGACGAGATCAGAAAAATGAAACACAGGATCGCAGCCTAGCAGAAGAAGCTTATAGGGAAGCAGAACTGAAAGTAAAGAGAAGCTGTCGGCGAGATAAACGTGACTGGATTGAACAGAAGGGTCAAGAGGCGCAAGCAGCCGCAAGCAGAAACGACACAAAAACGCTCCATCGTATTGTCCGAGATCTCACTGGAGCAAAGAGTGGACACGGAGCACCGATAAAAGACAAGCAAGGCAAAACTTTGCTAACGAAAGAAGAGCAGGATGCAAGATGGATCGAGCACTTTAAAGAGACCCTTAACCAACCTTCGCCAGACCTGACTTACACATTCAGGGACCCCTCTCCGGACAATGATCTCAAGGTCAAGACAGACCCAATAACTGCAGAGGAAGTTACCATGGCCATTGCAGTTTTAAAGAACAACAAAGCACCAGGGCTAGACATGGTGTCAGCAGAAATGCTAAAACATGGAGGTCAGTGCATTGTTAACAGAATGACTGATCTCTTAAATCTCTGCTGGCGAACTTCAAAAGTCCCTGAGGACTGGCAAAAAGGAGTCATTGTAAGGCTTCCAAAAAGAGCAACTTGGCAGATTGCAACAACTGGAGGGAATTACTCTCCTCTCTGTCCCGGGCAAAGTTTTTCAGCACTGTTTTGTTAAGACGGCTTCAACAGTCTATAGATGAGAGACTCAGAGAAGAACAAGCAGGATTCCGAAGAGGCAGATCTTGTGCAGAGCAGATTTTCGTTCTACGAAATATCATAGAACAAAGTCTTGAGTACCAACAACGGCTAGCGATCAGTTTCGTATACTTTAAGAAAGCATTTGATAGTATCCACCGAGAATCACTATGGAAAATAGCTAGAGAATACGGCATCCCAGAAAAATTTGTCCAGATCCTACGACACCTATACAGTCAGTCTAGTTTCTGCATTAAAACAGAAGGAGGAACCACAGAGTTTTTTAGCATCGAGACAGGTGTGAGACAGGGGTGCATCTTATCTCCCTTCCTTTTCCTCCTAGCCATCGACTACATAATGAGGAAAGCAATGAACCAGACTGCCTTTGGTATTCCATGGTGTGAACAAAACCAAATGACGGACTTGGACTTCGCCGATGACGTTGCACTACTCGGGGCGACAAATAAAAGTATACAAGAAATGACTGAGAGCCTAGATAGAGAGGCACCCAAAATTGGCCTCCGCATAAACTTGGATAAGACAAAAATTTTGCGAGTGGGATATAAGGCAAAGGGTGCCCCTGTCAGACTTGGCGAGTCAACGCTTGAAGAGTTGGACAAGTTCACTTACCTTGGCAGCATCATAACAAATGATGGGGATGCATACCATGATGTAGTGTGCCGAATAGGAAAGGCAGGGAGCATTTTCCAAAGGCTGCAGCCTATTTGGACAAGCCAAGCCATTGGACTCGAGACAAAAATACACCTTCTCAACACAATTGTCATTCCAACTGCAACATATGCATGTGAGACCTGGAAGTCATCTGTCAAAATTGAGAAGAGACTAAATGTGGCTCAACAAAAATGGCTGAGACGGATTCTGAGAGTCAGTTACACAGATCGGGTCTCAAACAAGGAAATCCTATGCCGAACTGGGAGTCGAACACTCAGTGAGGTTGTGACAGAACGTCGCATGAGGTTTGCGGGACATGTTCTACGACAAAATGAACTACGCATACCAAGAATTGCGATGACATGGAGGCCAATACGAGGAAAACGCAAACAGGGACGTCCTCGTATAACTTGGCGTCATACCTTCATGGAGGACATCAGAACAGTGGACACCAGGTGGGACGAGGCTGCAGACATTGCCAATGACAGATCATTATGGAGACAGCTTGCCGCCCAATGCGCCGAACGGCGCGGGAGGACCTAAGTCTAAGTAAGTAAGTTACTACGGTTTAGTTGTCTACCAGCAGTATAGTGCTACAAGTCAACGACCGTCAACCACTCCAGTCAGACATCCTTGTTCCAAGCTGTCAACAGCTGCCGTCCTGCGGGAGGTTTGGTTTAAGTCTTGATTTCTGAAGAAACGTCCGAAATGTATAAATGAAATTAATTCTTTTGTGTTTCAAATCGTGGATTCTTACTAGAGTTAGATTAACGAGGGTGACATGTGGCCAGCACAACGACCAAACGCTTTTACTTTTCCCCAACTAATGTCAGGTACCCATTAGAGCTGGGTGGACTCAGATGCACCCTAAAGATCCTGAAATTAAAAATCCCATTCTTCACAAGGATTTGAACCCGGGACCTCCTGTTTGGAAACCTAGCGCTTTACACTATGTTAAGGTCATAGTTATTGTTTATTATCTCTCTATTTTACTATTGAACTCCTGCCAACTACGAACTCTCTTGATGGATTAATAATTCCAAATTTATTCAATATTTGACCATCTTTGCTGAAGAATGTTAGACGTCTAAGTGAAAAGACTATTGTCCCTGTCTGCCAGAATAGCGTATTGGTCAATATCTTAAGGGTGGGTCGGTGGTTAAGCGCTAGTAATTCTAACCTTTTGTTCTGTGTTCGAATCTAGGTAAAGACCTGGATTTGGAATTTCGAGATGTTTGGGACGCCCCTGAATCTAATGAGCATCTAACTTTTATTGTGGAAAGTAAAGGCGGTTGGACGCTGTGCTGGCCACATGACATTCTGCTCGTCAACCGTTAGCCTAAGAAACATATAACCTTAATATCATCTGTCCAATAGACAGCAACGTCTGAATGAGGAATTTTACTTTCTTATTAACATCTTTGGATCTGGAAATGTTCGTTTTAATTGTTGGAAATAATATTTCGTCCCATTTGTTCGTCTGCTAATATTTCTCTCTTTCCAGTTGGACTGTTAGATGTTGATACAGTTTTTTTTTTTTATTTCTAAGCTTACTGCCGTTTTCTATTAGAATATAAAACACAATATCCATAGACATGCAAATAAATAGACTGGAGTTTTATCAAGCGCAATTTGTAACTAGGAATTATGTGCATTTTATTATACATCAGTTATGAGCAGTATAAGAGTAAAAGTATTCATATTTCAGCCTTAACCTATATCAGTATTACAATCTTTCCTCTATTATTTTAAATCTATAAAGAGTGGCGTAGCAAATGTATAAATGGCATTTGTGTGCACGGTGGCTTGAACAGTTTAGGGGCTCCTGCATTTTACTTTATATTTAATATTTAAAGTTAAACCCAACCCACTAATTTGGGGGCCCAACTTTAAGTGGGGACCCAGGGGATTTTCAAATTCTCCCCCCTCCTCCCCACCCTAGTTACGCCACTGAATCTCTAAGCGAGTATATATTTCTCTTTATTTATTCGTCTGGAAATGTTTCTTTACTTGCCAGTTGCACTTTTAGATGTCGGTATAATTCTCTTTTTTTAAAGCGTTCTTCCGTTCTCTATTACAATACAATACACAATAGTATTTGACACTATAACTATAAGTAGGCTATGTTTACACTTGAAAACAACAACAGCACAATAAGACGCAAATCCATCCACACTCAAACGCAGATACGCTCTTGCCTGGACACACGGTTTGGATAGTATGGAACATAATACAGAGCAAAGTAACATTAGAATTATTTGGCTCCTCCACTTCCATAATTAGGGAGAAACGGGGAAGGTATCACATTATAGTACTTCAAATATCTTGATTATCGTATGCTACAACTAGAGGCGACTTTAGCGGTCCGAGGGGCCTTGATCGAGTGTTATATCAAAGCCACAAATATTTGTACGATCTGCTGCGGAAGTAAATGGATTCTCTGTAAGACCTCCCTAATGCCCGGTGCTTGGGGAGGTGGGGAGGTTGCCCCATTCGCCACCCACTAAGGCCGCCTCTGCTACAACCTACTCCCATCAATTATTTGTGCGTGAATGTGCGTATTAGAACGAGACCACTAGCCTGAACACTGACCTTTGACGTGGGAACCTTTGGTCATCGGAGACCAATAGCTACGTTACAGGTCAGTGCGTCAGTCAATAAAACACACAAACACACACAAATACACACACATACACACTATCACGGGGTCCTTTATCAATCCAGAAATATCATTGCTAAATATTTGATTCGGGAACTAAGCTATAGCCCTGCCTATAGGTAAATCCGCCCTGCAAAAGACAATCTGAAGAGGCTTTCCAAACAAGCAGAAAGCCATCCTGCACAATGTTGAATACGCTGGAAATATTTCATAAAAACAAAATCGTCCTAACAATTATTATTATTATTAAATCTAGATACATTTAATGGTAATTAGACAACAAATAACAGAAGTCTTACAGTAAGTTAACTATAGGCCTGTTTAACCAAATTATGGAAGTTGGTATTTAACAGGACACAGGAAACACTTCTCAAAAAGAGTAGAGTAAGATCAAGGGGAGATAATTGTGGTCAAGAAGAAGGCAGCTCTCAAGTGTTGATGATGAAGTAATTTTCCGTAGACGCTAATAGGCCTACGTGTAGGCGTAGTGCCCTACTGGCTACTCTCTGGGCGATGCATTAGTAACGACAGCTTAGAAATATTTTAAACTAGGAAATGGACTTTAATTTTAACTAAGTTAAGCAAGAGTACATTATAAAATCGTGCAAGTTATTCTTGGGAAGGGTTAGCAAACTATGACATCCTGGTCTGTAAGCGGCTCGCTTTAATATACTCATAGCATTCGATTTTTTTAGCGGCCCCCGAAAGGGGAAAAGACGCTATTAGTTTTGTGTGACCTGTCTGTCCGTCTGTCTGTCTGTCCGTCCGTCTGTCTGTCTGTCCGTCCATCCCGTTTAGTGCTCAGAAAGTAGAAGAGAAAATAAAAATCTGACATCACGATAATATAGATCATTCAAAGTTCTGATGCAACGGCTACTTTTTTTTTCTAAAAGCTCAAAATCTAATATTTAAAAATTACTTATGCAAGCAGTTTTTTATAGAGAAAAACCTAATTAGTATGCATTATAAATCAAACCTAATTTAAGACAAGAAATCAAATTAGCGAATCAATTATATTACATCAGTCGGTCCAGATGCACATCTAACTTAACTTTCACTTACACCTATCCTTTGATCTGCTAGGGCACTACATAAGATCTGTCAATCTTCTATCTGCATTCTTATCTGTCATTTGTCTTTGATATAATTTCATTCGGATGTTGTTCACTTCGGGGCCGATTTTAAGTTTGTGTTTCCACACAAACTGTCTTTATAACCTTGTTAAATAGCGCGTTAATTTTTGTCAAAAGTCATCCTTCAAGGTAATTTGAAGGGAGCACGAAGAAAGGGTCATCCTAAGAAAAGGTGGACAATGTAAAAGAATGGACCGGCCTCTTCCTTGATATCCTGCTAAGAACAGCTGCTCACAAGGAAAAAGTTGAGGGATTTGGTTACACAATCTGTCACTGCACCCCTACCATCAAAGTCAATGGACAGAGATCGACGAGATGATGATGATTTAATCTTTCGGATAATTACTTAGCTATTGTTGGAACATTCTTTAAATGGAATAGAGCGACATCTCCTGTCTCATGGCTTGTTAGGTACAACACATGATTCTGTTTAGTGACTTTCTCCATGTCCTCTACATAAGTGTACGTTCTCAGAAACTTAATGGTGTGTTAGAATAGTAGGACATAAGGGGTCTATTATGTCCAAGGTACGGCCCTTCAAAACTTCTACCCATGTTGAAGACTTTCATGCGTATGCATGTGTTATATGGAGTCCCTTAGACTGAGACTCTTTCTTTCAAGTAATTTAAGCAAGAGTTTTAGATTGGTTTTAAAAATCTACATAAACCTGCAATAGAAATATCAGAGTGGTGTGAAAATAAGTATTATAAATAAACAGGGGTCTGAGTAGAGCTCCGGGCACAAGCGTTTCCATGCATTCCGAAACTTCTGGATTTTACTAATGTAGCGGGCCTGTTTTTATCACGCAAAATACGTCAATAGATATATACCACATTTGAGAGAAATTAGACACGTCTGACGTAGCAAAGACAAGTAAACGCATTGAATTTTTTTTAAATAAGAGTATTTGAATCCACCTACCTACAGATGCCTCTAATGAAAACAGCATGAGATGTCTTTTTTAGAAAATTAAAAGAAGCTATTTTACTTTATAATATAGTTTTTTTTTTAAATCATTGATAATTAATCAGATCTAGATTTATATCTACCAAACAAATGCAACAGATTAAAAATTTGTAAATTTCCCCTATCAGACCTTGTGGTCTATTGTACAGACGATGTAAAGGTCATCTGATTCTGTTGCTTACGGTTAATGAGGGTGTCATGTGGCCAGCGCAACGACCAACTGCCTTTACGTTTCACCAACTAATGTTAGGTTCCCATTAGAGCTGGGTGGACTCAGAGGCGCCCGATGATCCCGAAATAAAAATCCCAGTCTTCACCAGAATTCGAACCCGGGACCCCCGGTTCAGAAGCCAAGTGCTTTACTGCTCAGCCAACGAGCCTCCGAATGCAACAGATTTTCTTGTGTTTAAAGGACAGCCTACATACTCTCATCAAAGGAGAGGGGGAGAGGCAGGAGGTCAACAGTTTAATAAGCGCTGTCTTAGTGCAGAATATATCGTTGTGCATGGACTTTCCAATCTCCCCTTTCCTTTCTGGCGTGGGAATCTGGAGAAGAGGAATAGAAAAAGTAGGCCGGGGGGGGGGCGAGATCAGACTGGAAACTTATAATACACGTCATTGAAATAACTCAGAGGGAGAACTCTACGGGCTCTCTGTATTGGTATCATTATGTACAGTAACATTTCCTTGCAACTGTACGCTGGGACCATGTAAAAAAGTCCTAGCTTCTAATACTAAGGATATTTTAAAATGTAACAATTAGTTGCTGTACTAAGAATTTAATTCACAATGCAGTTGTGTTCTGTTGAAATGATTTTTATTTTACTCTCACTCTCTTCTTCACTTTTATCAGTCTCTTTCTTTTTCTATTCTCTTTCCCTCCATCTAACACCCTCTCTTTATCTCTCTCTCATATTAAAATATATATTTGACTCTTTCTAAGAATTGTTCTTTTTTTTCTCTCCTCTTTTTTTGTTCTTAAATGACACAACATAATGTAGATATATTTTTTAAATTTAAATTTAAAAAAAAAATATTTTTTTTTTCAATTGCAAAAACAATGCACTAAAGGGATTCTTGTTTCTGTTAATTTTATTATAATAACATACAACGCATTCGAATAAGATTTTCTTGTTGATAAATATTACTAATATTTAAGTTTTTCGAATTACCGTTTTTTTAACGTTATTCATATATAAACAAGTGGAACCCAAAAGCGAAAAATAGTTAGTTGGAACAGAAAGTGTCATCTAAACAAATACAACAGCTTCGCTAGGTACAGTGACTCAATAAAATAAAACATTTATCGAATAAATAATTGACTGCCTCACAATTAAAACCCCGTACATGTAACACAATTCCTCTAGCGTGCATAATAACCATGTCCCAATTACTTACTGAAGCTACCAGATAAGCTTTTTATATTTTTTTAATTTTTTTTAGGAAATTTCTCTTATACACAACAGTTTCGAGTCACAAGACAATATAATGCAATTCAAATTAAGTGTAAAACCACTTTATGCTTTACTCTTTTCCTCTTTTGTTTCATTCTCTGACGATACACACACAGGAAATCCCGCAAAGCGTTTCGCTGTTGCGTTAAAAACACACACACACATACACACACTTAAATAGTTAATCCAAAGTTGTTTTTATATTTCCAGCTTGTTTCAAATGTCAATAACTATGGCTGCAGAAAAGAAATAACAAGTTAATTTAAGTATTTAGTATTTTGTTTACTACCAAACGAAGGCTTCATGGCCTGCACCAATTTCGCTCTAATTTGGTCCAGTTTTATTTTTGCATTTCTCTACACAGCTTGTTGCTTTCAAAGGCCTTAAATCTAGAAATATTTTACATTTACTTGTACAAATGATTTTTATCGGTCTCCGAAAGGGGAAAAGGCGCAATTAGTTTTGTGTGGCCTGTCTGTCCGTCCCGTTTATATCTCAAAAACTAAAAAAGAAAATGAAAATCGGACATCATGATATTTTAGATCATTCAAAGGTCTGATGCAACGGCTATTTTTTGTCTTTTCCGAAAGTGAACCATCTAGTTTTTTAAAATTATGTATGCAAGCAGATTTAAAAAAAAAAATTACACCACTTTTAAGTGAAAAACTTCAGGGGAGGTAACTTCGATAATAATTTAAGCTTCATTCATAGATTTGCTCATTGGTACAAAAAATTTGCATCTAGGGTCACAATGGTGGAGGTGTCTATGAGTCAATATAAAACATATTTTCAATTTATTTGTTCAATGTTTGTCATGTTTCGGGTTTGCCTTCAGATAATCTGCTTCCTGTTCCTAACCTCCCGCAGGACGACGAGGAATGGAAGTGGGCAGGGTTTGAACCTGGGACCATCGAGCCCACTGATGAACAGTCCAGCGAGCATATCGCATGACCAAGCAGATCTCCTTATTGCGCAATACATTAACAATTAGGTGATCACGTGGGTTCCCTTTGTAATTTTTTTTTATCTCCTAATACAATGTGTTTGTGACTGGTAGAGTCAGTGGTAGTTTCGAACAGTCTGAAGTGTTTAATGCTGATTGTCATATCAAAAAGTTGTTTTTCTGATTAAAAAGACTTTCAGTCCCATTTAATTATTTCATAGATTTATCATTATGCTGTGTAGATTGACTGTAAGGGATTTACATACATTGCGGG
>JADKLZ010001505.1:0-27584 GCA_021533235.1 Biomphalaria straminea
CATACATTTCACGTGCAAACAACAAATTACAATGCTTCCGATGATAAACATGAAGTCTGTCTTCAACTCTTCATTAGATATAATAGGAAAGGGTCACAGTTAATATTCATCAAGGAACCTAACAATTTCTTCCTTTAGATTCCATATTGATCTAATGATTGACCAGTGAATACAACTGTGTTACCAAACATCAAAATGTTTTAATTCCCCACCTTCACATACTTTTCGGAACTGCCAAGTCGGGACCGGCCTTGGATAATTGGAGACCATAAGCGAAGTGAATTTGGTGGCCCCGAGTAAAATAAGAATATACAAAATAAAGGAAAAAAACTAAAATTATGCAATTTTATAAAGACCTAGTGTACATCGAACAATAACATAGAGTACAAGTTTCGCTATTCCTTTTCTGTAATGTACACATATTTTCAAAAGCAAGCCCTTGGAAGCCTTAGACAGCCATAGACATTATGCAGATGCATACTTTGACTATGCCTGCCCTAGGGATGGCCTCTGAGAAGAGTTTACATTGGTGGGACGGTATGAACCGTGAAAATAGTCTAAGAGCTGAGCCGAAGGCTCTTCGAGCTCTAAGTTTGAAAAAAAACCTGTCTGCATCCGTCCGAGAACAAACACAAACAGTAAAAAAAAAACAAACCTGCGGACCACAGGCCTGTCTGGGAGCGACCCGAGTCAATGCTTATAGAGCATTGCTGTTTCCAATACCACTCGGTGGCACCGGGGGCCTCCACCATCTACCTTCGTTGTACCAAGCTAACTGTGCAGGATCCGCCATTGATGAGACGGTCCCTTGAGGAAAGCGCATGGGTTTGTGACTGGTTTGTGGGAGCTTTCTTACAAATCCGCCCGTGAAGGGGCAGACTCTCGTCCGCCCATGGGCACTCCCACGGGAATCATATTTGTTACCCTTTCGCCTAGCCACTTCCTCTAGTGGGCCTTTTTTCACGGGAGCGCCACGTTGAGGCAGGATAACGTGCTTCCGAAGTATTTCGGATATATTAACCAAAAGTTAATGAAATCAACTTAACTTTGTGTAAACTTTCCTGTTACTAGTTTATGGTTGGAATATTTTCGTTATATTATTAAAAAGGTTGTTTTTCTCAGTCAAAGCTCCATTAGTTTTTAGCCGTGCCATCTTGTACAAGCCAACCCAACTTTTTTAACACATTTCTCCATAGCATTGAATAAATACTGGCCAGGGCTTATGTCTTTTTCTGAATTTATATAGTATTGCTATTAAACATAATCTTCGTTTTTTAGCGGCCCCCGAAAGGGGAAAAGACGCTATTAGTTTTGTGTGGCCTGTCTGTCCGTCTGTCTGTCTGTCTGTCTGTCTGTCTGTCTGTCCGTCTGTCCGTCCGTCCCGTTTAGTGCTCAGAAAGTAGAAGAGAAAATGAAAATCTGACATCACGATAATATAGAGCATTCAAAGTTCTGATGCAACGGCTACTTTTTTTTTTCTAAAAGCTCAAAATCTAATTTTTAAAAATATTTTATGCAAACAGTATTTAAAGAGAAAAAACCTAATTAGTATGCAATATAAATGAAACCTACTTTAAGACAATTAATAATCTAATATACTGCACATATTTTCACATTTTTTTTGTTCCAACATACGAGTAACATACCAGTATTATGTTGCTTATTACTTGTTACTTATATGCATTCATTCTATTGACATGTTTTCCATTTAAATATATGTATTTATATTGTTATTAACAGTACCAAATAATGTAAGCTTACTTATAGAAATAGAAATTTGTTTTAAAAAAAAAAAAAAAAAAAAAATCAACTCATAAAAGAGGTGTGGCAGTTGCCTTGAACATCGGCTTTACAAGGCTAACGTTGAGAGATCAAAGCACGGAAGATGTATATTAGTTTTGTGTGGCCTGTCTGTCCGTCTGTCTGTCTGTCTGTCCGTCCGTTGAGAGATCAAAGCGGATCTGACAGGGATCCGACTCCGACGGGGGCCGCCTCTGAGTTTGTGTATCACACAAACTCTCTTTGTAATCTTGTTTTTTTTTAATTCTTTTAGACTTTTAAAGACAATGTTTCATTAGCCTGTACATTCCAAGTGATAAGAATCAAAAGTTTCAATAATTTCTATATATATTTACAATGATTTATTTTAGTTTTCGCGGGCCGCATAAAACACTTCGGCGGGCCGCATGTGGCCCACGTGTGGTAATTTGCCCACCCCTGAACTAGACCAATTAGTCGGATGTCACAATCCAGAGAAACTGATATAATATAAATATATAGCGTTTGTACTTTCTACTCGACAGGAAGTTGGAGTAGAGAGTTAACTCCCTTACCACACCCTCCTTCAGTCTCGTCTTATCCAATCCGAGCTAATCAGTTCCAATCCCAATAAATCAATTTCAATCCGAGCCAATCGATTTCAATCCGAGCCAATCGATTGCAATCCGAGCCAATCAATTCCAAACCGAATCAATCCATTTCAATCAGAGACAATCAGTTCCAATACGACCCAATCAATTCAATCCGAGTCAATCAATTTCAATCCAAGCTAATCGGTTGCAGTCCGAGTCAATCAATTCCAATCCGAGCCTATCTGATTTGAAGATCTCAAACCACCACAAGTTTCATAGAGTAGATATTGATTATAAATATTTTTTTTTCTATATTACATATCCATTTGTCCTTTATTTATTTTGTGCCAAGTTTAACTCAGACATCAAATGTATGTAAAATGTCTATATAACTCTGGTATTATGCCTATTGAATTCTAGATGATCTTTGCATAATGTCTGTTATAATTCTCTAAAAGGCTATGTGTGATGCACCACGTATAACAATAGCTCAATGTGACTTATTTTTAATTTTTTTTTCCTAATGAAAATAGTTAACAGTAGGATTTCTTTTTGCAATAACTCTTTAACATTGAAAGATTATATGTTTTTTGGGGGGACTTTTGTTTGTTTGTTTGTGATTTACTTTTTTTAAAAATGGTTTATTCAGATTATACTTCGTTTACAGTAACACAAGACAAACAGGTTAACGTATCCACGTCCAGACCATGTAATACTGTTGAGTAGTGAAGGTTATTGAGGGGTTGTATATAGTTCATGATTAAATACACTGTTCATTGTAATATACCTGCTGGAGTTCATTAGCGAATTGTCAAAACAAGATCAGTTTTTCATGTTCTTTACAAAGAGCGAAGATCCAAAATTGTTGTCACTGATCGTGTTGATGTGTTTACCTGCTGACAGATCAGGCATTCACGTCCAAACCCTATAATACTGCTAAGCAGTCAAGGTTATTAAGAAGTTGTATTCAGTTCATGTTCAAATACATGGATAATTATAACATGTCCGCTAGAGTTCATCAATTATAAATTCATAGTTTGTTTTTTAAACACCTAATGACTAACGTATGCCTATATCCAATAACAGAAGTCGATGTTCCAAAAATATTTATTTCAAGTTTGTGATAAAAAATTGTGGTGTTTATATTTTTGTTTATTTCTAGGAATTTTTTAAATGTTTTATTTAGTATGCGACTTATAAAGATTAGACCATAGCTCGAAAAAAAAAGATTAAGTGGAAGTTGCTTCAAGACTACATTGCTAGTGACCACAACTACAGTTATGTAGCGATATTGGCCAGAGAATCTGTTACATAAGTAATAATCATCTGCCTGCAGAGTCCAACAAATGTTCCATTTACATTGCATGTACTACCAGTAAGTCTCATAGTTTGTATTTCTATAAATAAAACAAGGAGAGAGAACATTGCATTAAATTATACTACCATTCAAGTTCGACACATTCTTTTGCTAACTAAACGGACGACATAACATCACAACCTCATTGGTTGTTATAAGTCACACGACACCTGATGTGTCTGAATCAGTTTCTATTTATAGACAGACCCACACTCAAACTTCAGGGCGCAAGTGAAAACAATGGCGCGAAACAAATAATAAGGGTGATGATGGAAAGATCGCATTGTCATTGTTTTGTTTTTATTGCACTAAATAATTACAATTAATCTTTATAAAAAAAAACAGCTATCGTTTTTAATAATATGCCATAAATGAGCAAAGCCAGGCAGTGGCGTGGCTAGGAATTTGCCATTATTTGGGGGCCCGGCGGGGCTTGACCTCATTGGAGGTCTCTGCATTGAAAAAAAAAAGTGTCCCTTTTCAGACCTTGTAATCTATAGGGCAGATGATGTAGAGGTCATCTGATTCTGTGGCCTACGGTTAACGAGGGTGTCATGTCGCCAGCACAACGACCAACCGCCTTTACTTTTCCCCAACTAATGTCAGGTACCCTTTAGAGCTGGGTGAACCCAGAGGCGCCCGAAGATCCCGGAATTTAAAATCCCAGTCTGCACCAGGATTCGAAACCCGGATCCCGGTTCGGAAGTCAAGCGCTTTACCGCTCAGCCACCGCGCCTCCTGCAATTTACGAAATGTTAAATATTTAATGTAAAAAAAAACAAACACTAATTTGCCCCCCCCCCCTCCCATTAAATGGAGGCCCTGGGGAATGTTTTAATTCTCCCCCTACATGTCTGGAGCCAGGGCAAGATTTGGAATGGAGCAGACGGGAGACGACTCCAGGCACACACACACACACACTTTAAAAGATAATGTTCTCCTAGACAAAGTTCACCGGCCAGGGCGGAAGAGTCCCATGATGGACTACAACGGCCTCATGTTCAGGACCAAGGCGAACCACCTAAATGGAGGTACTCGGCTGTGGTCAAGCATGGAGAGGGATGGGCGACGCCATGCAATTATCTAGCCCTCGATACGACAATTGAGACAATGGACAGGCCTACCATTGAAAGAGATTTTAAACAAGGCAAAGGATAGAGAGGAATGGAGAAAGATGGTCTACAAGTCTTGCTTGGTGCCCCAACGGTCCACCAGACGACCAGACTAAGGGATAGGTAACAGGTAAGAGGTAACAGGTTCTCCACTATATAGAGTGTACAGAAATCATGCAAAGAAACTGAATCACTTCCACATGACATGTCTGAGAAAAATATTTTGTCTCAAATGGCGAGACAAAATACCAGATACTGAAGTCCTTCGAAGAGCACGTCTGCAAAGCATCCACACAATCCTGATGCAGTCCCATCTGCGATGGGCAGGACACGTCTACAGAATGGAGGACCACCGCATCCTTAAACGACTCTTGTATGGCCAATTAAGAGAAGGAAAGCGCTGTGAGATCCGGCGCACAGGTTGCTGAGGAAAAAAGAACAGCGCTGGCAAAAGAAAAACACCAGAGAAGAAAAGCAAGGCCAATGACACTAGATCCAGCTGGAATTACCTGCCCAGTGTGAGGCCGAACATTCCGGGCTCTCATAGGTCTCACCAGCCATATGAAGAGGCATAAAACCCCAGTGCAAAGCCCTCAGCCCCCATGTTGACAAAGTGGTCATCATCAAACCACGATGGACGAACTACATATAAATTGAAAAAAAAAAAATTTGTTTTGCATTATTACTGTCAAATAATTGTCTTACATTTAAAAACACTTTCTCGAACAGTCGTAGCTAAGAGGCGTCCACTTGTGGCTTTCTCGTAATATATAAATGCAGCTCCGGGTTGACGGTAGTGTACCAACCCAAGAGTCGTAGGTATCAAAATGTGCGCCCTTGTCAAGAAATTTTATCGGCGCCCCGCCCTCCCCCTTATTTCCATGAACATAGAATTATAGGCTTTTAAATAAAAAGTATTTAATAACAAAATTATACAAATTACCGTAGAATGTATTATCTAACTAAAATATCTACAATTATCTTTTTTTGGCGCCTCTCTACATGTGGCGACGGGGGATCGTGCGTGACCTCCGTGACCCCGTTGGCTGTGGATCGTGCCTTTGATCAACCCAGAGCAGTGGTTCTCAAACTGTGGGTTGCGATCCCTTTGGGGATAAATTGACCATTGGCTAGGGGGTTGCATAAGTTTATCGAAAATTTGGATTGTTATTTGTCTACTCTTCTATTGCTGTGTGTGTGAGTGAGTGGTCGCGCCAGAGTGGGGGGATTGTAAAAAGTAGTCGCCGAGTTTAAAAGGTTGAGAACCGCTGACCCAGAGAAGACTTAAAAATATACTCTTTTTTTTTTTTTTTTGAATATTGAAATATGCATATTGAATATTCAATAATAAGAGAAGAATTTCATTAAACGAATGCGGTCTTTATAGGCCTATTACGTGAGATTTAAAATATCAATGATATCGGTGTTGTTGTTTTTTTGTGATGGTACGCACCTGTTGTTTTTAATTGAAAGTGTAGTCCTTTTAGTAGAATATATCCAAGTAGCATTACCCTTTTAGTCTTAGTCTATTAAGAACAATTATGAGCTTCTCTTGTATGCTGAGAGCCAGTTTACTTGCAGAAAGTCTCCTTAAACCTAAATGTACTGAGATTTCAACCGTACAAAAAAAAAAGTTAATTATTTAGAAGAATGTTCAAATATCATGGATTACTAGAAGTATTTTAAAATGTCTTTTGTCTTCCTTCTAAGTAAGACTTTAGAATAACAAGACTCCATAGCGACTCAAAAGTGTTTCATGTTGTACTTGGTTAGCCCCAGTTAGATAAGATTGTTTTAAACTGTTGGACTATGTTAATCCCTGAACAGAAAGTTACTAAAAATAGACTCATGTTATCTCATATTTCTTCAATGCTGTCATAGACTACAGTGACCTGGTCTACTGCCCGACCCTTAATTCTCCCCCCCCCCCCTTTTTGCTTTCCTCCAATGGAAGTAAGAACAATCTCTCTCTCTCTCTCTCTTTCTCTCCCTCTCTCTCTCTCTCTCATTAATCACGAGAAACAAGTTCCTGTTTCTTAGAACAGTGGTTCTTAAGCATGTATCAGCATGTGATCTGAAACTGCGGCTTCTAAACTTGAAATACATTATTTTACCCCCCCCCCAACACACACACACACATTGTTTCTCTTGTTTTCAATGATGAATACTGACTTTATAAATTATTTTTTTTAAATCTTATATTTACTAACTCTGTATGTCTTTCTGTCTGTCGTTCTGTCTGTCTGGTAAAAAGTTTGCACTCCTTATTTCTTCCGCAACCATTCTCGGATCAAGTTGAAGCTTTGCACAAGTATTTACTGGTGTAGAAAAAAAAAGGAATCAATAAACAAAAAATAACAAATTAGTCAACTAATAACTGATTATTAATTATTTTGTTTGATACCAACAAGGGACATTAATCCTTCATATTAGGCTAAATATGTAGGGTTTATGCCCGTTAGCTAATTGTACACGCTATTTTTTTTACGCAAGCATTCTCGGATCAAGTTGATACTTTAAAAAAAAAGAATATTTATTGTATCTAACCTAACACGAATCAATTAAAAAATTAACCAATCACTCCATAAATTAAGTTGTAATTAAATAGGCCTATACTTTAAATATTGAATAAGGGAAATAAATTCTACTTTATTGAGAGATATAGTTATAAGTGCGAAGTACTTCCCTTGTGTTGTTTTTTTTTAAACAAGAAAAATATTTTTAAGAAATACTTTTTAAAAAAAAAAGTTTATATTAAGTATAGTTGTATCAGTTTGTCTAAAGCAGCGCTGTTTCATATTATCAGAGTACACTCCATTTACCTTTGACCCCCCATCCTCCCCAAGCTAGTCCACTAAACATATTGTAGAAATACTTCTGAAGAGGAATCCGGATCTTAACCTGATTCGTTCTCAGAGTTTGCGGCCTAAGAGGGCACCAAGCTTGTTTTTGGAGACATTACAATAAAGGAAAACAAAAACTTTGGATGCACTTGATAATGCCATATTAGGTCTGCGAAATAGTTAATGAGACAAAAATAATGTACCAGCCCGAGCGTCATGTGACGCAACCAAAGTGTCACGTGACTGGGCTATTTTTTGTTTGTTTGTTTAGGTCATGCTATCACACGTTCATGTGACCTAAATCTAGATCTACACTCTACAACCAAATCATTTTATCTGTATCACATGGGCGCCCGCAGGGGGGTGCAAGGGGGTGCACTTGCACCCCCCTGGATTCTGAGTAGCCGAATTATAGCCATTTTTTTGCACCATCAAATCAATTAATTTCTAAGTAGCAACTGAACAAGTAGTGCTTCCACTGGTTAATGTAGTAGTAGAAATAAGTAGATAAAGTTTATGGAATGGATGGCCAACCATGTATGTGTATTTTTTTTAAAAATGAAATACATCTTCCAGATCTGTTTTTTATTACGTAGATGTAGATTCAGTCAGAATCCAGGGGGGTGCAAGTACACAATCATGTACCCCCCTAAGGGTGCCCGTGCATTATTAATGCAAAAGTTTAATAAATTAATATTCAGGAAAATTTGGTCTTCTAAATCTAAAAGCCTATCATTAGAATATTATAAAGTGTAGGAATTTAAAAAGTAGTGCTTCCACTGAAAAACAGTTGTAAAGATACGCTATTCTTGTAACTAGAATAGGCAAATCTGTAGTTCATGTTCGACCATGTACGATTTTTTATAGGTTTGCTATTCTTTGCACTATGAAGGGTGTCAAATATTTCAATTGCATGTTAGTCGTGACGATTTGTTTATATTTGCACATAGGTATAGTTTTTATGAATGCCACAAGGTTTCACAAAACATTCTGTGTTGTGATTTAACAGAAGGCATGAGATCCGCTGGTCGTCAACTGCTAAGGCATACTGATGTATGCAAACGCGACATACAGCTCTTCAAAATGGACACCAACAGCTGGGAACAGTGGCACTGGATAGATCCACATAAAGAGCGAGCATTTAAGGAAGATCTGGATTGCAGATGCCACACAAAATAGTAAAAGAAAGAAGGTTGAAAGTACAAAGGATTGGCTTCTTTAGTCACATAAGAAATTGCAAAGGGAAAAAATCATCTTGAGACGTAAAATGCTACAATTTTTTGTTTATATTTAGCTAAGGTCTAGAAACTTTTTTTTCGATGTGATAAATGCTATATAGTTGCGGTCGGTGTCAGCGCTCGATAAAACAGCGGCTTATACACATGCACCAGTTTACAATAGAAGAGATACAAGAAAGAAAGTCATTCGAGTCAAAACGTTGATTTGAATCAACGGAGCACTGGCAGCAGCAAGAGCCCTAAAACTACAAGCTGCAGCGTCATGAATTAACTGCATTTGCTGGGTATTTTAGTGATGAAACTGCAGATATCTCAGGCACTGAGCAGATTTCTTTGAGTGTTCGGTTTATAGATTGCGATTCTATTCGACCTCATTAGTTTAGTTCCTGTGGTTCAGAGAGACATGCTACATGTGTCTAACCGTCTACCGTCATTTTACAGTCTAGACATGGACAAGCTACTCGGCCAAGGCTGCCCCGTGATGGCTAGAAATCTTCTTGCGTATCAGTCCTTAGAAATAGCGTTGGTGCTACATTTACCTCTTTGTGTGAGACACAATGAACTGAAAAATACGAATCTATTCAGATTTACTAAACATGTACAGATAAACTGCACATGTTTAGTAAATGTCTCCTCTTGTGTTTCTGATTTGTCTTTTCATTGTCGTCAATTATTCATCTGTTCTTGAACCAGCTTCTAAGGTGTTGCAGTCTTTCCAACTTAACATAGTGGCCGCTCAACAGCAGCTCAGCAGTAACATTAATGGCATAATGAAAAACCATCTTGATCATCCTGAGGAACACGTCAGAGATGTTATCTTGAGGAAGGAGAGACTACTGGCAGAAATAAATGATATTGGATTTTGAGTTTTTACGACGAGAAAAAAAAAAACACGTTTGGATTTTGGGAGTTATTATAGAATACGGCTTTACATTACATATCTTAATTCTTGAGTTTCTTTATTACTTCTCGTGGATAGGGGGGTCGGCCGAGTGGGGGGGTGATCACCCCTACCGCCCCCCTTCGGATACGACAGTGCTTGCACCCCCCTGTAAAAAATCCTGCGGGCGCCCATGCTGTATCATCTTATTGTCTGTCTCTCTGTGACTCTCCTTATTCCTTTCTCCATAAAGGGCCGTCCTTAGGTACATGCAAACTAGGCAACCGCCTAATGCATTCGATTGGTTGGGGCATAGCACATGACTCAAAGCCGACTCAAAGGAGAATAGTAGAGAGATGTGTAACCTATGGGTAATGTCTAATGAAAGTATGTTCAACAGGTTATTTATATTCTCAGATACAAAAAACGAATTTATGTAAAAATCCTTTTGAAACACAAATTCGAAGCTTAATTTTGTTAAAACATAAAATCATTAGACTATATTTTATATTTTCATGCGTCAAAGTATAAGAACTGTAAGTGCAAAGTGTATTTCTTAAATTAGATCTAGATCTAAATCCTTTCGATCTTTTCTCATGTCAACAATGTAAACAAAGCCTAGATCCATAAAATAATAGAGCTGTAATAGAGTTGGTCAACTTTTTTTTTGAGGGTCTTAGTTTTGTTTTAGGGCTACAATGCATACATTTAGGTCTACGTTAGTACCCAAGGAACATTTCTGCAAGTTTTATCAAGATCGGTTTAACCGTTTTGATTGCTATACGGGGACATACATACATAGGCTACATACATACGCCTTACTTTCAACTTTATAGAGAAGATATATATCCTATACTCTTAAGCGAGCAATTCTTGTATATATATATATATTTATTTATTTATTTATAAATTTTATTTCGAAAACGGCTCTAACGATTTTCTTTAAAATTTCAAGGTATGTGCGTATTAGTGAGAAAAAAAATCTGAACTCATTTGCCACATCGGTAAAACTCGAGTTCGACCGTTATTTCGATATGAAAATGTCTCAATTTTATTTTGGTCAGAATAATTTATGAATGAAATGGAAAATTTATGAATGAAAGTTTTCCATGACGTAAACGGGAAAAACGCTGCTTACGTCACTAGGCTTACAATGCAAACAAGAACGAGTTTTAAAGTATCAAAGGACATAATTAAACATTTGCGCACCATCTTATTGAAGATTGATTTATTATAGAACTATGGAAGGAAAGTAATGAAATTAAATGTACCGATGTATGATTAGTTATTGCGTTTTAAGTGCTTAATAAATTGTTTACATTTTAATTGCGTAGAGCGGTGTAGGTTCCTCATTAATCTTCGGATTTGATGTCAAGCCTTATTATAATTATAATTTTGCTGGTATAATTATGACCATGTGTTCATGGTCTAATGTCCCGTACCAAAACAAAGGAAAGGGTGATTACACAGCTGCTCTACTGCTCCTTACTTTCTCACACTGAACAAGATATCTAAACTTGGGGTTACCGTTAGGGCGTGGTGACGAAAGGCCCAGGAGATATATGAATGGAGGGATGTGTAAGAGCAGGCCATATCTTTCCATGGGCTGTAGCACCAGTAGCAGTAGTATATTACCTTTCTTAGTTATAAATTATTTAACCGAGCAAGGCTTGGCCACCTGATATTATATATATATCTTAGAGAGATGAAGTAGAAGGAAATGGTCGAAAACAGTCAAATATGCGGAAAAAAAGAGAGTGCAGGGCCAGTCCTAGGTCCTAGGGGGTAATTGGAAGCCCTTGGCAAAAGATTGACAAACTGTTTCCACAAACACACACACACACACAATATATATATATATATATATATATATGAATATGTGTGTGTTTGTGTACACTTAATCTCTCCCCTCCCCCCCATTTCGATGTGATTTCGTAGACACGTGACCTATGACAGTGACATGACAGTGACAATCATCTGAGCTCAGTGACAGAGCAACATTATCACTGAGGTCACGTGTCAGTAAAAAAAAAAACGTCTTGTCATGGTCGCATGAGATGTGTCCTGACATCAAATGAGGGATATATGAGTTTTTTTTTTCTTCTTCTTTTCTTTTGACTCTTTATTGAATTGCACCATTCGTTGTCGGCTTGAAGGTCATGGCGTGAATCATTCAAGACTAGATATGGTTCCCTTTAGGTTGTACACTCTATGGATCATTGAATGGACTGAATTGTGGACAAGTGTTAACTATCAAAGGTCTCGTACTTTGGTATTAAATATTTTTTTTAACTGATCAAGTGAGACCTGTATTATGTATGCATGGCTATTTTTGGACTTAATGAATACGTCAATACAAAGCCCGAACTATTGGCCCGAATGGCTTAGTCCACAGTAGCCCTTTCTATACTCAAAATAAAATGGAAAGACAAGGGATTAGCCCTCGGCAATAAGATCAGACTGATGCGCTCCCTGGTCATAGCCACATTTCTATATGCTTGCGAGTCGTGGGCATTGAAAGCGGAGCTAGAGAGAATCCTAGCAAGTGAACTGAGATGCCACAGAAGGATCCTAGGCATCACATTCAAAGATCGCTTCAGAAACCAAGAGATTAGAGACAGGGTTACTGCAGCAATTGGCCCCCATGATGACCTGCTATCTATTGTAAAAAAACGGAAGCTTAAAATCTATGGCCACATTACAAGATCTGCGGGGCTTGAAAAAACATTCTTTCAGGGAACAGTACCAGAAAAAGAAGAAAAGGCAGACAGGGAAAGCGAAGGGAGGACAACATAAAAGAATGGACAGGCCTGCCATTGAAAGAGGTTTTAAACAAGGCAAAGGATATGGAGGGATGGAGAAAGACGGTCGACGAGTCTTGCTTGGTGCCCCAACGGTCTAACAGACTAAGGGACAGGTAAAGAATACGTGAAAAATCTTAAAATAAAACTGTAGCCATTGAACTAGTTAACATCCATTTATTACAAAGTTTATATCAACTCTGTCTGTCTGTCTGGCAGTCTGTCTGGCAAGCAGTTTCGACACGTTATTTCTCCGACACCCAATCTCAGATCAAATAGAAATTGTGCGCTAATGCTTCTTTTACCTGACAACACATGAGAAAAAATCAAGCAATTAGTTGATGGGGTCCATTCACCAAAGGTAAACAAACAACATTTTCTCTATATGTTCTATACAAATTACGCAATCCGTAAGGGTGTCACGTGATTCGTATTTTTACTATTTTATCAATATTATGACGTGGCTAAATTTGTTTATTTACATTTGGTGAATGGACCCCATTAACTATTGGTAATAAATTACTTTCTTTCGGTATCTGAACAAGGGAAAGAAATAGTACTTGACTGAAGTGAAGGTATAAGATGAATTAGTCCCATTTCCAAAGGAAAGAAATAGTACTTGACTGAAGTGAAGGTATAGGCTGAATTAGTTCCCTTTCCAAGGGAAAGAAATAGTACTTGACTGAAGTGAAGTTATACGCTGAATTAGTCCCATTTCCAAGGGAAAGAAATAGTACTTGACTGAAGCTATATTATTATCTTTCATATATAGTAGTCTAAGGTCTTATTGAACACACACTTGAAATATAAACAACAGATAACTTTACAATCTTCCATGTTTATAGACTTTTCGCTAGCAGAGTGGTTACCGCGTTGGCATGTGAAGCCTGAGAACTCATTAGCCAACAAGTTAGAATTCAGGTCGCTTTTTTGTTTTTTTTTACATATATTTAGAAATCGTCCACCCCATCTTCATTGCCGCGTGGATCAAGGACGCCTGAACTAGCTGGCCGGTCAGTTGTTTCTGTTACTAGCATTTTTATTTGGTTCGGACATGTAGATACATTATCATATAAGGGATAAATGTTAGCTGCAACCAAAGTTTACAAGATAGAAGTATAAGTCTACTAGATTTTCTACTATTCTAAAGCTAGGCCTTTAAAGCTAAGGATTCTATACTTAGAAGACAGAATGTACCAGAACATTAATTTATTAAACTCTTGAATGAGGAAGAATACCGGAAGACATTGAGTCTGTTCAAAATCAATAGTTTCTACTTCTCTAAGTAAAAAAAAAGTTCCCCTTTCAGACCTTGTGGTCTATAGGGCAGATGATGTAAAGGTAATCTGATTTTATGGCCTACGGTTAACGAGGGTGTCATGTGGCCAGCACAACGACCAACCGGCTTTACTTTTCCCCAACTAATGTCAGGTACACATTAGAGCTGAGTGGACTCAAGGGCGCCCGAAAATCCCGAAATAAAAAATCTTAGTCTTCACCAGGATTCGAACCCGGGACCTCCAGAACGGAAGCCAAGCGCTTTACCACTCAGCCACCGCGCCCCCTTTCTAGTTCTCTGGCCAAATTAAAATTTATTTCTTGTCATACTTTGAAAAATGATAACGGTCAAACCAGAGTTTTCCCAGTGTGGCTAACGAGCTAGTAGTTCTTTTTCTCAGTGATATACACGAACTGATAAATTCTAAGGAAAATAGTTAGAGCCGTTTTCGAGATCCGTTTACAAACCAAAATTTTGAAGCCCACTTAGAAGGTTTTAGTATCCACGAAGGTAAGAGTTGAATAGAGGTATCGTAAAAGGACATTCCAGCGTGTGTTGTACACTACACTCAGTTCGATGTAGTGGCGTAGCTAGAGAGTGGGGAGGAGGGGGAGAAATCGAAAATCCCCCCGGACCCCCACTTGAATGGGTCCCCGAAATTAGTGTTTTTTTACATTAAATATTATATATTACGCAAAATGCAGGGGCCTCCAAAGAGGTCAAGCCCCCGGGCCTCCAAAGGATAAAAAAATCCTAGCTACGCCCCTGGTTAGGTGACGACTTCTTTACAAGTCATAAAGTCAAGACACTGAATGCAGTGGCGTAACTAGGGAGGGGGAGGAGGGGGGTGAATTTTGAAAATCCCCCCGGGCCCCCATCTGAGGGGGGGCCCCAAATGAGTGTTTTTTACATTAGAAATTAATAGTTACGCAAAAAGTAGAGGCCCCAAAAAAGGTCAAGCCCAATGGGCCCCCAAACGATGGAAAAATCCTAGCTACGCCCCTGCTGAATGCTCGCCAGTCTGTTAAATAGTAAACGACTTATCTATTGCTGACCTCTTTTGGGCCCCATTTGTTTGTTTGTAAAATGTTTGACATGTTTCGGATGTTCCTTCAGAGTTGAATATAATTACTTCCTACTCCAAACCTCTAACAGGACGACGGGGGATGGGAGTTGGCAGGGTTTGAATCCTGGACCATCGATAGATCTGAACGACAGTCCAGCGCGCAAACCGCACGACCAGGTAGTTATCCTCGATCAGGCACCTTTTACTTGTAGGTCCAGGCTCGGTGAGCTCCTTTGCGCCATTGTAGCTACGCCCCTGGCTTCCATTTCGCCGTCTGGTTGCCCTTCCTCTTGGCTAATAACTGCTCTGTCTATAAAAAACTGTCATGGCGACTATTATTCTAATGACCTGGCCTAGTCTCTCCGGTATTCCCCAAAATCGCTAATACAAAAAAAAAATTAAATCTAGATTAAACCAAACTAAGCTGGTCAAAGTTTTCACTATCAAGGTTAACACTCACTCTCTCTCTCTCTCTCTCACACACACACACGAACACACACACACTAGTGTATAAGGGGAATAAAAAGCGGTACAAATAGGTGGCCATAGAGCAGGTTTTTTTTCTTCTCCAGTTTGAAGACATACAGAGCTGTTCGAGGTGTCTCGCTTTTTTCACACTAGATCTGGGGTTTTCTTTTCTTAATTGGGTTACTAAATACGGGCCTGGTATTGCATCTATAGAGATGAAAGAGCAAAGTGGTTTTCGTCATAAAGCAAATAAAGTTGCTTCCTCTAGCCATAAAGTAAGGTTGCTTCCTCTAGCCATAAAGTCAGGTTGCTTTCTCTAGCCATAAAGTAAGGTTGCTTCCTCTAGCCATAAAGTAAGGTTGCTTTCTATAGCCATACAGTAAGATTGCTTTCTTTAGCCATAAAGTAAGATTGCTTTCTCTAGCCATAAAGTAAGGTTGCTGCTTTCTCTAGCCATAAAGTAAGATTGCTCTCTCTAGCCATAAAGTAATGTTGCTTCCTCTAGCCATAAAGTAAGGTTGCTTTCTTTAGCCATAAAGTAATGTTGCTTCCTCTAGCCTTAAATCAAGGTTGCTTTCTCTAGCCAAACATTTCGGGGGGCAACAGACTGTTGGAGTGGAAAGCAGTGGAAAGGAGGGCAACTGTGAAGCAAACATCCATTTTTTAAAATTCATTATTATGGCTGCAATCGCGAGCTATCAGTCACTTTTATATTTATATACTTTTATATTTAGCCTACCACAGACGACGACATGAAAACCTTGATCGACCATCGACGGACAATGGTTATGCTTGCCATGGATGTGGCAAAATGTGTAGGTCGCAGCTGGGGCTGAGTTGCCACGGGAAATACTACATTCCTCATTAATCTTCTGACTCGAAGACAAGCTTTATATGTAAATGCATAAAATTCATTTATAAACGAAAGAAAACAAATGTTTTTCTACTTAATTAACAGTATAAAAGCTTTTCTTTTTTCTTAAATTATTTTTTTTTCTTGTAAACTGTTGATCTAGGATGTACTGGTCACCCTCTAATTGTGAACTCTTAGCCAGTGTTTCTCAAAGTTATGACCTATGTGTACCCCTTTGATAATTATTGTAATGCTGAGTACCCCTCGCCCCCCTTCAATTTATGAACATAACATAATAAATGGCAGGGGCGTAGCTAGAAATTTTCCATCGTTTGGGGGCCCGGGGGGGATTGACCTTTTTGGGGGGTACATGCATTTCGCGTAATGCTTAATTTTTAATGTAAAAAAACCCCACTCATTTGGGGCCCCCCTCTCAAGTGGGGGCCCGGGGTTTTTTCGAATTCCCCCCCTCCTCTCCCACCCTAGCTACGCCACTGATAAATGGGTATTTAAACAAAACAACATCAGCATAGTTAATGAGATTCAGCGCGTGTCCCCTCCAAAGTCTTCCCGTGCTCATGGGGGTGCGCAAACAACGCTTTGAGGATCACTGCTCTAAGAAATGTTATTTTAACCAATCGTTCTATTTCCTATTTTCCTGTAAAAATGTGCCAAACAATCCACGGAGTAATTACAATGCAAGAAACAAAAAAGGGCGACAAGCTGGTATAAACACGTCAACACTATCACATAATGTGATTAGGGCCAGGCACCATTACTATTGCCTTGATGACAACAGGGCTTTATATTATAGCAAAGTTCATATCCTGGTGCAGAAGAGACAGTACTGTTGAACGTTTGGGTGTTGATATGAAGTTCAGTTTAATATTTCGATATTGTGGCGGTACTTCAACGCAGAATTTAATATCATATGATTTATATTTATGTGTATAGGAATGTGCAATTATCTATTTACACTTACATATTTTTATGCTTTTCTGCTTTTGCAAAAAGTGCAATCTTAATAGACGTGCAGTTTGCGCGCTGGACTGTCGTTCATTTTTATCGATGGTCCTGGGTTCAAACCCTGCCCGCTCCCATCCCTCGTCGTCCTGCGGGAGGTTTTGACTAGGAAGTAATTATCTTCAACCCTAAAGGAACATTCGAAACATGTCAAACATTTTACAAACATTTTTACACTCGATGAGGCCCGCATCCCTCGCATCCACCTAGAGACACCACTGTATGTGATTTGGAACTTTCTCCATCTCTCTCTCTCTTTCTCTCTCTCTGTATCTCTTTCTCTCTTTCTATCTCTCTCTATGTATGTTTCTCCCTCTTTCTCTATCTCTCTGTATTTCTTTGTATCTCTTCTCTATTTTCTCTTTCTCTCTCTGTCTCTTTCTTTCTGTTTTCTTTTCTCTGTCTTGCTTACCATTTCTCTTTCATTGCCTCTTTCTCTCATACATACACATACAGTTCTCTGACCATTCT
This sequence comes from Biomphalaria straminea, assembly GCA_021533235.1. Lineage (NCBI taxonomy): Eukaryota > Metazoa > Mollusca > Gastropoda > Planorbidae > Biomphalaria > Biomphalaria straminea. The sequence goes on from JADKLZ010001505.1 coordinate 17,743, forward strand.
CTGGACCCCACACAGCTTGATTTTTTCCTTATAATTTAATTAATCTGGGATCTGACCTCGACTTGTTTTTCTTCAAATTTTATTTTAACATTCTGTCCACAGATTTTTCATCAACAAATAGACGTACACTAAACCATTGTATGGTAATGTCTCATTCAGTCTTAACTGATCTAAGTTTTTTTTTGTGTTTTTTTTGGTTTGCTATTAACCTTAGGGTAAGTCCACTATTTCAACCAATGATTTAACAGTCCTAAAACAAACAAGAAAACAGAAGGCTAGGGGTGGTTGGTTGGGTGACTATCGAGAAATAAAAATATGAACAATTCGCTTTGACGTCATTCAGTAGCACAAGTGACACACTCATCTATCTTTTTTTTTACCAACATTGACATAAATTGTAAACGAAAGAAAAAGGTCAAAGTTTTGGGGATTTTCCATTCAGATTTGCGCCCGATTTGGTCCTCCTCACTAATTTCTTATCTGCAATGCTGTCAACTAAGTCTGTGGTTATTAAAATTTGTTGACAGGTGAATCGGCGCTTAGGACAGAGTCGTCACTGACTACAAGAATGACGCAAGAATCGGTCACGAGGAGAATATCGAAGTCTCTAGTGCAGTGTTTCCCAAATTTTTCATCTATGTGTACCCCTTTTATAATTTTTGTATTGTTGATTACCCCTCCCCCCCCCCAAAAAAAAAAAACCCATTAAATTTATTAAACAAAACATAATAAATGGGTATTTAAAAGAATGGCATAGTTAATTAGGTGCAGGGCCGGTCCTAACTATTGCGGGGCCCTATGCGAATTTGAATTGTATTTATTCTTTACTAAGTACAAAATTGCGATGAAATTAACCTTATTTTATAAACCTTGCAACCTATGACATATTTATATGCCAGCGACTATAAAACTAAATAAAGTATTGGAACTTCCGATTAAGGTGAAAATTCGCCCGATTATTACATTTTATAACATACAATCTGACAATGCCTTTTATCATTTTTTTTTCAAGAGATTTTTATGAGTTTTCAGAAGATTTTGATAAATTCAGAAGATTTCCAGGATTTTTTCGTGCATATTTTGCTAATTAATAATTACACAAAGAATTAGCGCGGGGCCTATGAAAGTGCGGGGCCCACTTCGACCGCATAGGTTGCAGTGGCCTAAGACCGGCCCTGATTAGGTGCATTGCCACTTCCAAAGTCTTCCCGTACCTCTGAGTACCCTACTATTGGAAGTTGCGGTCTAGAGGAAGGATCAAAAGTTGCTCTAAACATTTGAAAATTTTGCGCATGCGTTGTGGTTGTCTTTACTTGGGAGCAAGGTTACCTATATTGGAAGAGTGGGATCTACAGTTTGTTTAAGGTTAATAGAGTTTTGGTTAAAATTTTGAAAATTGCTAAAAATTTAATGATAAAATGAGTTTAGAATTTAAAAAGTTGTTGACATATTGGAGCTGGTATCTGTTTTCATTATCATTTCACTTTTTTTTATCCAATTATCTCCCCCCCCCCCATGGAACGTTCTTTTCTCTCAGCTTTGTATTCTCTCTATATCATTATGTGTCTCCAATTACTTCCCCTGGTTCCACTTATCTTCTTCTAGTTCCTAACTTTCACTTAAGTTATCTTCTACTTGTTTAGTTTCTCCAGTTTTCGTCTCTTATTTCTTTATTTTACTTAAGTTCAGTTATATCGCTTCGATGTACTTTCAAGTTCTCTTATTTCTCTTCAGTTATCTTCTCCTAATTCTCATATTTCTCTTCAGTTATCTTCCCCTACGTCTCTTTAGTTATCTTCTATTTTCTCTTATTTTTCTCCATTTATCTTCTCCTACTTATTTCACCCTGTTATTGCCTAGTCCAGTTACCTGTTACCTGTTACCTATCCCTTAGCCTGGTGAACCGTTGGGGCACCAAGCAAGACTTGTAGACCATCTGTCTCCATCCCTCTATATCCTTTGCCCTGTTTAAAATCTCATTCAATGGTAGGCCTGTCCATTCTTTGATGTTGTCTTCCCACCGCTTTTTCTGTCTGGCTCTTTTTTTTTCATGGTACTGTTCCCTGGAGGAAGGTCTTTGCGAGTCCCGAAGATCTTGTAACATGGCCATACATTTTAAACTTTCGTTTCTTCACAGTAGTTAGCAGGTCATCATGGGGTCCGATCGCTGCAGTAACCCTGTCTCTAATCTCTTGATTTGTGATGCGGTCTTTAAATATGATGCCTAGGATCCTTCTGTAGCATCTCATTTCCATTGCTAGGATCCTCCTCTCTAGCTCTGCAGTCAGCGTCCAAGACTCACAAGCATATAGAAATGTGGCCATGACCAGGGAGCGCATCAGTCTGATTTTGGTGCCTAGGGCTAAGCCTTCGTCTTTCCATATTAGCTTAAGTTTAGAAAGGGCTGCTGTGGACTGTGCTACTCGGACCATTAGTTCGGGCTTTGTTTCCTCATCCGAGACAATAGCTCCGAGGTATTTAAAGCTGCTAACGCTAGTTAGCTTTTCACCTCCAATACTGATGGCCTTTGTAAAGCCCTGTTGGCTATTGGTCATAATTTGTTTTTTTTTCTGCATTGATTTGCATGCCTTAAGCTGCTGAAGTCTAGTTACCAACTTACAATTACTCTTATTCAATTTCAAGATTTTTGAACGACATTTCTCTTATTCTGGAGATAATTGTGTCGTCTTCCTATTAATTTTATAGGTATTGCACTGTTTAATTATTATTATTATTATATAATCTTGGCCTACATATTTCTGTCAACACGCCCTCGTTAGATGGAGGACACCAAAGACGTCGCCATTACTTGCTGCCATTTTGTGCCGCCTCTTTTATCCAATTTTTTGTTTTCTTCAGGTAGTGATTTTTTTTTCTTTCTGTTACAAAGCAAACAAATTAAAGCTTTGGCTTCCGTAGAATCAATATTGGACTTTTTTTTTCTATATTTAGAACATTCTTCAACGGATATATGCCAGTGAGTGACGTAATTTTCCATTTATAGTTTGATTTCGAAATCTTGACCAAAGTCTTATCTAATGATATTCGACTATTCGTATTTGTCTTATTACAGATACCTGAGACACCATTGACAAAACCTTGAGTTTACATTTATTATAGCACATCTAGATCAAATCAATATAGAGTCTAGAAGAAAAAAAAAAAGGTAAAGTCTGGATTGGGAAATAACAAAATCATTTTATTTGGCAATTAAAGATATTCAAACAGCATGACTCGTTGTATTGCCAGATTTTTTAAAAACCTCATGTTGGATTTTTTTAAAATATTAATATTGGTTTTATTTTCACTAAATAAGTTTAGTTTAAACCAGTGGTTCCCAAACGTTTTTGTCTCGTGGACCCCTTGACATGTTTTCTGGTCTTCCGTGGACCCCCTGCTTAAGTTATATAGAATTTTTCAAAATTCATCAATTTCAAATTACACATTTTGTTTAAATAATTTCCAACCAGTGACATGAGGAGTGAAAAAGTAATTTAAAAGTGCATTTTAAGTTAAATTTATTTTCCAATAAATTTATTAACAAAATTGAAATTTAAACCCATTATGTAACAGTTAATATGTATCGTTAACTATCACTAAACACATTGGAAACTTTTTGTTTTTAAATGTTTGCAAGCTCGACTTCCATTGCTACGGAGATTATTTTTCATATAGTGATTTGTTGTTTTAGTAAAAGGTTTCACAAAGAGGTTTCATCAGAACTATACATCATAATGAGAAAATTTATATTCCGGAAGCTCAAAATTGGGACCATTGAAAATGTCCCTTTCGGATTGTCCGCAAAGAATGCCGACCATGTCTTCCAAATTGCATTCTTCATCGAGATGCCCAAAACATAGGCATAAAGGGACCCCCCGCGTGGGGGTGGTTTACCAGCCCGCATGAAAGGAGAAATTCATGCTGAGGTTCGGAGACCATGCTACATATAAAGGCGGGTGTGAGCAAAAGATCACCTAGTTGGTGGGGGTCCCCTGACAGAGAGATCGGTGAAGAGCCAATTTCTCATCTTTGCCACGAGATAAAAGCCTCTCTCTGGTCACATGGTTCATTAAAGGGACGAAGTCTCGAACCATTTTGGGCATCTGACAAGACACCAGCCCCAAAACCCAAGCATGAAATTCTTTTAATGATATAAGTTTGTGTTAAGTTTTTACAATTTCTTCAACGGCTGGTAAAATCAATAATTTGCCTATTGTATGAGGTTTTCAGTATTTTACAATGATCATCAACTTCTCAATGTCAGGTCAAAGATAGATTTTGTGGGTGTATTCTGAACTTTATCTTTGAATGTTTGAAAGTTTTGCAAACCTTTTCCTTTTTATTAGTGTGGCATCATCTCAAATGATTCTCCAGCTTACTTGGTCTCATAGCATCATAAAAAAAGGCTCATTAACACTACCTTGTTTGACAAGGAAGTAATGAAGTTCAATTTCAAATACTTAACGCTGTACAGTCTACATTTCTTTTTCTTAAAGTTATGACTAGACAAAACTACACTATGCAAATATAGTTATTAAATTAAATAAAACAAATTTTCACACATACATCACGGCCCCCTTTGTGCTGAGAATTAGTTCTGCTGTAATTTGGTCCTCTCCTGGTGCTTTGTGATTCAACTGATGAATGTTCTTGTCATTTTTTCTTCACATTTGAGCAAGTAATTGATAAAACAAATTGAAGATATTCCTGCAATCTAGATCAACTACTTTTTGGTTACTTAGTGTATTAGTAACACCAAGGTACCCTATCCGTAGTAGGACCCAATCATGAAAGGTGCTCCATTTGTTGCTACTGATATAATAGTTACAGGGTTTGCTTTTTCTTCGAACGATTCCTTCAAAACATCAAATGTGTATTCGACTTTATTGTCAATTATCAGTTTTCACAAAAAATTTAGTCGTGAATTTCTTTATTTATAAATAAACGAACATGTGCTAAAAATGATTAATGACAGGCACAACTCGATTCATATATACAACTTTGAACTATTGGTTGCTTAGAAGAATTCTTAGCAAATATCAGATGCAGGTTTGTGTACAAAATTTTTAAAAACTTCAGCGGCTGGCTAAATCATTCTTTTTTTTTCGCTAATTGTATGTCATTTTCATAATTTTGCAAAATATTTTAAGACACAGCAAACCATTATATTTTCCTTAAAATTTGAAAGAAAATATTTTGTCAATTGTAGATGTTTTCTCAACTTTATCATGGAATGTTCAATAGTTTTTTCAAATCTTATCATGGTGGCTTTGTCTCCAACGATCCTCCAGCTTAGGTGGTTTCATGGTGTCATTACATAAAATGTTGTTAAATAAAAGACACATAGGCAATATAAGTTCGACGAGAAAAGAAGAACATTTTTTTGGAAAATTAACACCTTACACCACCGTCTATTTTATGTTTAGATTCAGCCACATTAAATATTAGTTATCTCTAGACCAAATAAAGCTATTTAAATGAGGTATCAAAATATGTTTTTCATTCCAATAATGTATTAAAAATTTAATGGCCTAGCTATAATAAAGTAAAAATAATGTATATTTGTATGATATAATAGGTGATTTCATTAATGTGAGATTTATATTAAGCTCAATTCCTTCTTAAATGAGATCCACTCTCGTGGACCCCATTTGCATGTCGTTGACCCCCAATTCTTCTTTTCACTTTCGTGGACCCCTTGGAAGTCCTCGTGGACCCCTGGGGGTCCATATGGACCACTTTGGGAATCACTGGTTTAAACGCTTGTATGGTTTGTGTGTGTGTGTGTGTGTGTTTATATGCTTGTTAGTCTTAGACGCTGACTGCAGAGCTAGAGAGGAGGATTCTAGAAATGGCATTGAGATGCTTCAAAAGGATCCTAGGCATCACATTCAAAGACCGCATCACAAACCAAGAGATTAGAGCGATCGGACCCCATGGTGACCTGCTAACTATTGTGAAAAAAAAGCCAGCTTAAAATCTATGGCCATATTACAAGATCTTCGGGGCTCGCAAAGACCTTCCTTCAGGGAACAGTACAAGGGAAAAGAAGAAGAGGCAGACCGAGGACAACATAAAAGAATGGACGGGCCAACCATTGAAAGAGGTTCTAAACAGGGCAAAGGATAGAAAGGAATGGAAAAAGACGGTCGACAAGTCTTGCTTGGTGCCCCAACGGCCCAACAGACTAGGGGATATATTATGTGCAAACTGCAATAACAGTTTTAAAAAATAATTTCTAAAGAGTTAGTAAGTGTAGGTTCACGTCGCCATGAGAACATACGACAAACAGATAGAATTAAAAGCGTTAACTACTGTACATTAGTTTTGGAAAGCTAATTCTTGATATAACCTTATGGGGAGTGAGTCTCAAACCTTTCGGTCTTGTTCTGAAAATTTCTTCCAAATGTGCAAACCAGAATGTTTCAAGGATAAACACGTCACACCTAGAAGCACGGAGGACACTCGTGTAGCAACCAATGGAGCGAGGGGTTCATTGCGCCCTTGTCACTTAGTGTAACCAATAAGAGCCTGAAAGACTATTACCTAAAACTTACCCTTTCCGTAATTATTTTTCCACATTCCGACAGAATTCTTCATTTTGCTCATTACTATTTTACCACCCTGTTATGATTAGGTTTTGTCGTTTGTTATCAGTAAATGTTTTAGTTGGTATAGAATTAAAGGGGCACGGGTGTTCTTTTTTTTTCTAACAAAAAATAAAGTTTACAAAGTTAAACAATAATTTAATTTCATGAGGTCAAATCAACGATGGTATCGTCAATTAGAAGAGAAATAGTTAGGTGGCATAACACTGTTACTTGTAGAATGTGACCTACTTCGGAATGTCGTTTTGTAAAGGTACTGATACATGGGGAAATATTTGTCACATTCAACCTAGTTCTCTGGAGGGGAGGGAGGAAGAAACCATCACCCTCGGGTACCTTGCTTCGCCACTGTTGAGTCATCGCCCACAGGGTTCTTAACTATTTCTCTCCGTAATAATATACCACATTCTGGTGGAATCAACGTTGGTATCGTCGATTCGGAGAGAAAGAGTTAAAGAGACGTGGGGTGATTTGATGAAAGAACATGGGCCACTGGTAAGCTCAGCGCAGACTCGAGATGGAACCGATGTTCCTAACATTCCTTTCTGTCGTTCATAATTCTATATACTGATTTAGTCCCTAGATACACCTGTTGGCTCCATTAGCCCCCCCCCACCCCTTGAACAGAGATATCACTATGTAGAGCACACCTAAACTCAATTTGTAGGCTTTATTCCGCGACCTACACATTCTCTGATCACAAGTGCTTGTGCACTTAAACTTCATGATCACTCTTCAGTCCCAGAAGCAGGAATGTGAATGACGTCTGCAGCAAAAAAACTTAAACTTAATACACTTAATATATTCTCTAACAGAAAAGATTGTTCACAGTTGTACAACAGCCGAGATCTACGTGTGGTAGTAGAGATTGTCGAGGTGACCAGGCTGGGTGTGTGATAAGTAATTACACAGATCGTATAAGGGGACGAAACCCTACATATTTAGCCTTGTATGTGAATAATGTAGGATTAATTTTCCTTGTTTTATCACACAAAATAACTAATTACCAGTAATTCATTGACTAATTGTTAATTTTTTTTTTAATCGGTTCCTGTCTGGTCTTCGCTAACAAATAATTATGCAAGGTTTCAACTTGAGCCGAGAATTTGTATGGGAGAAATATCGAGACTTTTTTATCAAACAAAGTAAGTTGATATCAGGGGCTTAGCTAGAAATTTTCCATCGTTTGGGGGCCCGGGGGGATTGACCTCTTTGGGGGTTCCTGCATTTTGCGTAATACTTATTTTTTAAAGTAAAAAACACTCATTTGGCCCCCCCCCTCCTCAAGTAAAGGGCCTGGGGGGATTTTCGAATTCTCCGCCCCCTCCTCTCCCATCCTAGCTACGCCACTGGTTGATATTAGCATTGTAATGAAGAGTTACACTTTTCTTTGATATATGATTAAGAGTAAAGTAAATAAAGAGCTCGCATACAGCAATGGGTCATCAGTTTGTATGGGACATTGTTTTTTTTTGTTTGGTATATTTTAAAAGCAGTCCCTAGGACACACGGCTCGAATGGCACCTGACTTGAGCTGGAGAAAGTCAAACGTTAGTCACTGTGCTGGCTATATGGCGCCCTTGTGAACCGTTGGACATAGAAACTAACAGTGGCGTAGATAGGGTGTTGGGAGGAGGGAGGAGAATTTTAAAATTCCCCCGGGCCCCCACTTGAGAAGGGGCCAAAAAAAAAAGTGTTATTCACATTAATTATTAAATATTACGCTAATTGCAGGGGCTCCCAATGAGGTCAAGCCCCCCCCCCCCCCCGGGCATCCAAATGATGGAAAATATTCCTAGCTACACCCATGGAAACAAACGAATTTGACACAAAGTACTCTATTGACAAGGCTGTGATCAAAAGATCTTAAAAAGAGACTATTCAGTTTTTGTGCACTTTCTATAACAAAAACAAAAATGATGAGCTATCTAATCTACTACAGTTTAGAATTTAGATTCATTGGTCTTCAACGGGGGCGATATCGCCCCCAAGGTGGCGTTTTCGAGATTTTATGGGGCGCTGGAAGCCAAAGGGCGGTAGGGGGGCGCTGGGTACAAAAGTGGGGCGGTAAGGGGGCGCTGGGTAAAAAAGGGGGCGCTAAGGGGGCGCTGGGTACAAAAGTGGGCGCTAAGGGGGCGTTATGTTATGTTATGGCTCGTTTTGTTAAGCTCTTTAATACATTTTAAAATTATTTATTTTTTTTAGAAACAGGAAGATTCAACGGTTGGCGATGACTTAAAGCAGGCTAAAAAATTTGTTTTACATGATAAGCATGCAACGCAAATGATTGTAGTTAGTGTACTTACATTGATTATATAATTCTCTCTTTTATAGAAATATTACATTTATTTTAAAGAGTTTTACAATCTCACAGAACTTGTTTGATGCCAAATGAATTACTGCCTAAGGGCACCGATATTGCTTATTGTAATGATACTATTAATATAGTCAATGGCCTAATAAAATAATACAATCTAAATAGCCAATGGCCTAATGTGATGATACTATCACATACAAACTCTCTTCTTATAAATAGATACGCCATTAAAAACAAAGAATTGTTTAGGTTATATACGTAGACATCTATTGATCGCCATATTTGCCTGAGGGAACAAAGGATATTTTTATTTTCTAAAAAATACATTGAACTATTTTATATCAGCCAAAAGGCACACACAAAACAAAACACACACACACAAAAACGAAGTATTAATTACGAAGACTCACATTAAGAAATCTTAGAATGAATGCACCAAGCTGAATTACATTTGGTTATGGGAGTAGATTGAGGTCACCTTGCCCCAGCCATGGCGTCTGCTAATTATTTTTTTTTTTTTAGTTTTCTCAATTTTATTTATGGATAGCTTCTCATCAGGGGCGGCCCTAGCAGTGCGCGGGGCCCTGGGCGGGCGTCATGTGCGGGGCCCTTAGCCGTAAAAGTAGACTATATATATATATATATATATATATATATATATATATATATATATATCGTACCACATCTTGCTAACGGGCTAATCCGTCTCTAACACTGTAACAATGACAATACAGTATGTCCGCCTCAGAGCTGTCGGCCTTATTTTTGTAACAAAACATAGAACATTACGTAGGTACTGCTGGCTTATTATTGGCAGCTAAATTACATTTTATTATGTATTTTAATTGTTCTGCATCAACAGATGCAAATAAAAAAAACACTCGCCATTACTAATATTATGTCGCCTCTCTCACTCT
>JADKLZ010001510.1:3608-17451 GCA_021533235.1 Biomphalaria straminea
GTCTATCAAGTCAAACCAAGTCACGCAAATACATTAATTTATATCACCAAAACAACAAGCGTTAACTTCATATATTTTTTAACGTTATTGATATGTACACTGATCAATGAATCGAACTAAAATGAAAACGTTATGTAGATATAATATGTATTCAAACATACAATAAACATTGTAATTAACAAAATTACCATCAGGCGTATTTAGTTTCAAACAGACCTAAACGATCACTACAGTTTGACAAAATACATCGATAAATTCGAGTCCCTAGCCCAGGAACATGCACGACTTTAAAAAAAGAGCCAAAAGATAAATATGAACTCCCCATAATTACCACTTTACAGAACTATGATAGCGGTACTACAACGAGCGACTACATGTAGAGGATAAATATATAAATTGATGAATAATACAAATATTCAGACAAGTGAATGGACCATAGCACATTAAGTAAGCTGAAAGTAGGAACTTGTGCTAAACAAAAACAATTACTAAAAATATTTCCAATCGCACAGATTTATAATTGTTATAATTGTTATAATTAATTTATTACAAATTTAATGACATAATTAATTAAAACTCATTGATACAAAATAGTCAAATACGCTTAATCTTAACTTTTTGTCTTTTTTAAAAGTATTTTCTATTTTTTACTTGCTTTTAAACTCATCGATGAAAAGATATACGCCAAATTTAATTTTAAGATGATTTAATAATTCTGAAAAAAAATTTATAACGGTCAAAAAGAGTTTTTTTCTGTGAAATATAGTGATTTTTTTTCTTAAAGATATACATAAACTTTCAAATTTCTATGAAAAATCGTTAGATTTGTTTATTTTTTATTATTAACTACCCAAATTCTGATTTCCAAAATTTTTCCTTCCACCCAAGAAGACAATGCATAAAATAATAGAAATTAAAAAAAAAAAAAACACGCCATAAAACTAAAGTCAAGATTTCAACATGACGCAATGGGAGAATGACGAAATGTTTTTACATTCTTTTTACATTTAATCGCCTGCAACTGAATTAAAAGAACAGGTATGTTATGTTTTTTCTGTAATACACCGACCTATATAACATGGATGCGAGTCCTCTATCTGGCACATGCAACACTATAGTCCCCAACTTGATCAAGTAGCGTCCAAAGCAAAAAAAAAAGAGAAAGACAGATTAATTTATGATTTGCTAGTGGAAAGGTACAATATATTACGGTCCAAGAGAGACATTAGGAAAACTAGACGGTGGAAAGCTCTCGAGGAGCGCGCTCGCTTAGCATCGAAGACACGACCTCCTTGGGCCGAGATGGCTTTCACAGGCGGGGCTCAAATTTGTTGGAATTGAATTAAGGATTAATTTCCCCGGCGGCCCCTTCTGATGAAATGAGGGGTCCGACGTAATGAGACTCCTGTCCGATTCATCATCATTACACCGCCATTTGAAAGGAGTTTTAGGCTGGACACGGGGCAGTATAGAGAAGGGACATTTTCGGGAATCTAGAAAGTTGGAGTATATTCGGGAGTGGTCAGTTTATTAATGAGAACTCTGATGTCAGACGTTAGATAGATAGATAGATAGATAGATAGATAGATAGATAGATAGATAGATAGATAGATAGATATAGATTAGATAGATAGATAGATAGATAGATAGATAGATAGATAGATAGATAGATAGATAGATAGATAGATAGTATTGGTATATGATATGAGGCCTGCATCTAACTAGATCTACCATTAGTATCAAGTAGATAGTGAACTTGTAGGCTGCTACTAAAAAGAAAACAGAGTAGCCAGGTCATCAAAGACATAGTCTAATGTTTCTTAGAAACCTCAAGAAAACACAGCAGCCAGGTCATCAAAGACACAGTCTAATGTTTCTTAGAAACCTCAAGAAAACACAGTAGCCAGGTCATCAAAGACACAGTCCAATGTTTCTTAGAAACCTCAAGAAAACAGAGTAGCCAGGTCATCAAAGACACAGTCCAATGTTTCTTAGAAACCTCAAGAAAACAGAGGCGTACAGTAACGAGGAGGAAATGAGGTCATCGGGTCAATAAATAGCCCGGATTTAAGTGGTCTGTCTGTAATGGAGCTCTCACTTTACGACTTTCTCCCTAACTCTTGACCCTTCCAGGGGATAGGACGGAAGCGCAGAAGTTGTCTCTTTCCAGATACGGTAAGAGAGAGAGAGAGGGGGGAGATGGGGGAGTTACTGAGCAGTTAAAGTGGTACTATGTTATAAGAGTAAAGCCGAGACAGGGGCGAGAAGTCAGTTCTCGTGAATGTAGGAGTTTTAAAAAAAACGCAATAGGAGTTTGTAGAACACATAACAAAAATGGATGGTTAGAAAATAAATTACATAAAAGACAAAACCAGGACTCCTGCGGTCCAATGCAGACAATATAACGTATTACTAAATTAATACAAAATTATATCACATGTATAATTAGTATTGGTACTTAGGAATATAATACAAATAAATAATATGTCTCTGTGACGATGCAGAGAGGAGAGAACTTTCACTGCTAAGCAAGTGACCGAACTACTTACCTGGCACAGAAGGTACCATGGTCAATAAGGTCATCTCCCCGTTATTTATTGGAGACATTATTTGCGGTGGGTGTCCACTAAACAAAACGGGGCCGGAATAACCAAAAAGAGGTATGCAGCCTCCTCCAAAAAAAAATTTAAAAAATCGGGTATATCAACCTAGCACTGGGATACTTCACAGCTCTTATATTAGTACTGAATTAGTTACAATTAGTTATTTCATTTACATAATTTGTATGGAACCGTCGTGGATTAAGATTTTTTATTTTACTATAAATTAAAGAAAAAAAAATATTGTTTATTTTTTTATTGCAAAAAAAATGATTTTTTTTCTTTTTAAGTAGCGCGATTTCACATCCAACACGCACACACATGCACACACTTGCAGAGACTGCAATGAGAAAGTTGTTATTAAAGTGATAATAACTTAATTTTTTAAAATTCTTGTTATTGAACCTGTATGCCGTACAAAGCCTCATTATGCCATCCTGAACCTGTATGGATGTTTGTCAAAATCATTAACACCCATTGCTAGATGTCTTGTTAGTCGAAATCACTCACACCCTTGCTAGATGTCCTTTTAGTCGAAATCATTATCATGCCTACTGTTTGGACTGGTGGGAGCATCCTTGTAAAAAGTGATTAGATCTTAATTAAGATTGTATTATGTAGAGAAATAAAAATTAATTTGAAAAAAAAAATCTCCACGCTTCATTGTCGTCTCGGAAACTTTCAAAGTCAGCGTCTTCATTACAGTCTCCTTAGATCAAACAGAATTTCGGTACATTAACTTGACGTTGTCTTGGAATGGCACTTATCTTCTCAAAGTTCATGTCATCTGCATATGACAGAAGACTTGGTCATTTACAGTTCGTCCCGAGAAAGACAGATACAAGTCCATCAACTGACCGGAAAATGAGGACATTACTGACCGGCCTCCATAGCGTCAGCGAAGATGTCTCAAGTTGAACGTGACGTCACCTGTGAAAGTCGCCATCGTGTGTGCTTCTAACGAGGGGGGAATTTAAAAGGAATCTTCCGCTATTAAAGAGCGATTTAAAAGCTATCAAGGCTGGATTCTCAGCTCGCTTCGAGCGACACGACTGCCACAAGATGGCCGCTCATTGTTTGACAATTTGTATGGCTGATTTCACTTGAAGGCCGCTGTGAATAGACCGCTGTGGGAATTTGAATAGACTTAACACAAGGATTGGGTCCCTTTGGCTCGCCTGTGGACCTTGAAGTAGAGAGGGAGGGGGAAAGTCAAAACTGAGGACCGGAAAAAAGTCAGGAGATAAAAGAGAAAGTCGGAAGGGAAAAAAGAAAGAAACAAAAAGCTTTTCAACAAATAAATACGGAACGTAAACTATAAATGTGTCTTGCTAATGCACATTTTGTTTGTCCTGCAACAAGTTAAGATCTAAATCAATTCCTTTCATGATGTTGAAGATATTATAGTTAAGCTTTTTAAAAATAATTTCAGAAGTAATTGGTCTTAAGAAGGTAAATAAAATGCATGTTTACATGTGATACAATAGACCCACATGTCAAGGAAAGGCTCAAGTGACCAGGTTACAACGTGATTTCCTGACTTTTTACATTTGTAATGGAAACTGGGTTTTGCAATAAATGCTGACAACAATAGTTGTGCAACCAAGGCTGACTTCTCAATTTTTTTATTTATATATTCAACTGCCAAATTTCAAATAGTTGTTTAAAGTTCAATATAAATTGCTCTAACAATCTAACAATACTTTATTATTCTGTATACAAGATCCGATATTATAGTATTAATAGCTACAAAACGTTAAAAAAAAGATGAATAATATAATTATATTTCACATTAGATTTGTTAAAACTAACACATAATACTTAATTTATAATAAAAATAAAATTCCAGCTAAATTGTATTTATTATTTATTGTTTAATTAGCTAAATTTAATAATTTACAATAAAAAAAAACAAAGACGGTTTTATACCTTTTTTTTCAATAACAAATTTGAATTATTATATGATAGAAAGATAGTTGAAAACACTGCCCTCATTTCTCCTGAAAATTTAAAACATTATTAAGTTCTTCAAAATAGTGTGCGTCGGTTTAATAACCAGTCCTACAGCCGAGATGAACAGTCTATTGTGATACAACCATTTACATAATTATGAACAGCCGGCCTGAAGGTACTGCAACCTAAGCGGCCGCATTGGGCCCCGCACTTTCCTAGGCCCCGCTCTAACACTAGTAATAAACTATTAAATGAAACCATTTTAACTTTACAGGGTTTCCGCTGACTCCTGATTTTCCAGGAGCTTCTGGAAATCTCCTGAAATTATTAAAATTTCGTGAAAAATGTCCTAAAAAATCAACAAAATTGTCGTTTTGGGGTGCCATTCAAGATGGAAAACGCCTATCCTACTCTTAATTAAAAAAACTGCAATGTCAGCTGTCATTTAATAAAAACTAGTCGACCGGCGGCATAGCATACGCCGCTATTTTGCAGGGCAGGCCTTAGGCACTGCAATATATGCGACCACAGTGGGTCCCGCACTTTCTTTGGACCCGTGCTAAATTTTAGGTGTATAAATTATTAAAATGAACCATTTAATAACATATAACAGATTTCCCGCGGCCTCTTGATTTACCAGGAGCCCCTTGGAAATCTCCTGAAATGTTATTAAATGCTATGCCGCCGGTTGAAAAAGTCCTAAAAAAAATTTCCGGACATTATTAAAATCTTTTTAAAGTAAAAAAAAAATGCTTTGCTATTTTGTGAATGAAAATAGTGCGGATTTGGATATATTATTTCCCATTCACACCATGCTGCGCCATGGGATCTTCCCATTTACTTGTGAATTCATGAATAAACAATTCTATGAATGGAGCTAGGTATAGCTAATTGACCTTAATTTACGAGATATTAAGAATAGAGTTGCACTCATGTAACAATGCTTTAGAAAAACCAATTTGAATATTAATTTGATTAAAATATGAAATGAATGGACTATAATTAGTATGTTCATGTGCTAAAGCATAAAACTATATTTGCGAAGAGAAGTTCTAAAATCTTAGAGTTGAATTTGAGTTTTAGATCTAGATCTAGATCTAGGAATAGAGAGATGAGTTACCTTTCGTAATCATGTCTAATGAAAAAATGTGCTTAATTTGTGATATTAATTAAAGAACTTCTAAAGTGAAACCTGAGAATTGACTCTATCTATGTATTGTTGTTCTAGTTTCAATAGTCTTACGACACAATAATGTGGAAATACTTTTAATATTATGACAAAAATTGAGAAGAAGAGAATTATATAAACACCACTTTCATTCACAAAATAGTGCGGATTGGGATGCACCAATTTCCATTCACACCGCGTGCTGCGCCACGGGATCTTCCCAATTACTTGTTGTTGCTTACTTGTTGTGTGTTTGAACTTTTGAACTGTCTTTTGAGAAATATATATATAGATAATAAGGCTAATTGTAAAAAAAAAAAAAAATCAAAAGCGATACTTTGCTAGTCGATAGTAAATCTAAAGGCAGATTGCTAATTGTAGATGGCTCGTAATTTAATTTGACAGTGATTTCGTACTTAGTAATCTCAGCCTGTGGTCCATACTGGGGCATAGGCCACCAACCAGCTTTCTCCAGGCATCTCGGTTCTGGGCGAGTCTCTCCAACTGTCCCCATGTCTTGCCTATCTGCTTGGCTTCTGTTTCCAGATCGCGGCGCCATGTATTCCTGGGCCGTCCTCTATTCCTCTTTCCTTGGGGGTTCCAGGTTAGGGCTTGCCTTGTTATGTTGGATGCGGGCTTGCGAGGGTGTATGTATGAAAAGTATGAACAAGAATAGTAAAGTATGAACAAAATGCAAAGACGTGTTTATTAAAAAAAAAATGATTTTTACAAATTTTCCTTATCCCTATCCAGACTAAGCCCCGCGCAATCCGGTTTGCATAGGGCCCCGGCCTTGAAGACATGTATTACACATTAGTATGTGTTTTGTAAACGCAATTTTATTTAGTATTTATTGCACAGCGTCATGAATGCAAACTTACAGTGTTATTATAGTGTATCTGAGTAATAGAGCTTAGGGTCACCACTTGTTTGGGGGCCCCTCCAATATGGTTCCAGTATATATTTTAAAATTATTTTAAAGAAAGAGCAAAGGAAAAATTGCCTTTTAATAAAAAAACAAACAAACAAGAGTTCCCATATCGCAATAGCTTAGGGCCTTATCGTCTTAATCCGGCCATGTGCTTCCATCTTCTATTCTGTTATTCTGTGACCGTAGTGGTTTGACTTTAATTTGTAACACTATTGAAGGAAAGCTGGACTCTTTGACATCAAAATGTTTGAATCGGTTTGTAGAAAAACCTACTCCCCACCCCCAGTTGTACATGATGAAACATACTCACCCCCCCCTTTTTTTTTTCACCAACCATCTAACTTTTGTTACGGTCAAACCAAGGGCATGGTTGTATACAGCGTGACCTGCTGACCACTGTCAGAAAACGCAAATTAAAATGTTATGGCCATATCACAAGTTCATCAAGGAACCGTACCATAGAAAAAACAAGGTTACAAAGACAGTTTGTGTGGAAACACAAACTTAAAATCGGCCCCCGAAGTGGTCCACCCAGGCAGGTTTCAATATTTTCAGAAAGAACATCCGAATGAAATTATATCAAAGACAAATGACAGATAAGAATGCAGATAGAAGGTTAACAGATTCCATGTAGTGCCCCAGTACTCCTTAGGCCTCTTTTTGGGTTGGTTACTTAGAGAGTAGAGCGTTTCCTCAAATTTAAACGTGAAATAAAATGAAATTTATAACATTATTAATTGTCTTAAATTAGGTCTGATATATAATGCATCCTAATTAGGTTTTTCTCTTTAAAAAACTGCTTGCATAAATGATTTTTAAAAATTAGGTTTTGAGCTTTTAGAAAAAAAAGTAGCCGTTGCATCAGAACTTTGAATGATCTAAATTATTGTGATGTCCGATTTTCATTTTCTCTTCTACTTTCTGAGATCTAAACGGGACGGACGGACGGACAGACAGACAGACAGACAGGCTACACAAAACTAAAGGGTCTTTTTCCCTTTCGGGACTGCTAAAAAAAGAATCCTACAGAGAAAGCGATGGAAAGACAACATTAAAGAATGAAAAAGATTCTATTTAAGGCAAAAGACAAGGAGGAAAAGAGAAAGACGGTAGATAGATCATGTGTGGTGCCCCAACGGTTCCACAGACTAAGAGATAGGTGAAGGTGAAGTTTAGTAGACTCTGGACTGAGATTGACGCACCTACTTTTCATTGAAGTTGGGGTGGGGGTGGTATTGAACTCGTTCTAAAAGTGAACACCTTGCATTCAGTCTATGATGTTGTCAGTGTGACAAAAATAAATTTCGCCCACTTAAGGTATCACTCGGTCTAGGCATTTAACTAATTTATTTTTGCTATCTTATTTTTTTTTATCTCCGCTTAGCCCTTATGGCTATCTAAAGCTATTACCTCCACCCCCTTTTTCTCTAGGCATCCGTGTCACGATGTAATTTCTTAATCTGGCATGTCTAGCAAATCTATCAAGAGGAGTGAACTCCCCTTTCTTATCTGATCAGACCTCTTTTGATATATATAGGACGGAATTCGCCCCTCCTCAACTTTCACCAGGTGACACACCCTCACCCTCCCCTGTCGGGAGGGGCGGGTGACTTCAAAGAGTCCTATCGACACCTAGATAATATCGGGGTCGTCGGACCATCTTGGAAAACCGCGAGTTGACCATATTTGCCTGTGGACGGGCAGTCTAGACGTGAGGCGGCCCGTGTTTGCTTATCTTGTCGTTACACGAGGTCAAGCGGAAATCCTTTGTCTAAACAAATCAGGCAGTCTATCACATTTGAAAATATGGTTTTCCCCGTTAGCCCCGCCTCCTTGACCACGCGACAGGATATGCGTCATGGCAAGCCCATCCCTTTTCCTGTCCAACTTAGCCTTTTTAACTACACATGGCGAATGATCTTATTCCCATTTCATTTTGAGGAGCTGAAAGGATATACTTCTCTGTTTTGAGCTTTACGAGCTTTCGCTCATTATATTCATTTCATATCTTTCATAATATTGGACTGGTGGTAAGCTTCTATATGGTTTGTGTTTAATGGCCTCTTACTGTGTATTTATATATTTGTGCATTTATTTAGTGCATTATATTTGTGTACATATTTGTGTAATTCTTATCTTGGAGTATGTAAGTAGTCACTTTATGTATTATATTTTATTATCATGACTTGTACGACTAAGTAGTCAAAGTCATCCACTTTATCTGGACTAGAATTTATAACGATTCTTGCCACACGTATTTAGCGCTTTAGCTACTATTAATTTACCGCTCGCCACGAGCTCACTATTATTATTGATAAATTCCTTGACCGGGAACTATCATGATATTTATGTAACATGTATTATTACCAAGTATATATTTATACTCATTCCGTGACAAGGAATGAAGTAACTGTGTATATATTCTATTTTATCGGCCTGTTGGCCAGACTCATTACTTAGGTAAACCATGTATACAGTATCTTATTTATCTTATCCTGTCATTATCTTATCTCGGTTGATCGCCTTGATTTTTAATGGCGCACTGACCCTGCGCTCAGGATAGACTTGAATTATTTCCCCTTATATTGAATTTAACTTCTAGAGATTACGTTCCTTGAACGAGCCCTGTCTCCATTCAAGCGTGCTCTATTGTTCGGGCCCAACGGCCAGATGTAAACAATAGACACCTGGTCACTGACCATCAGCCATCTCCCCCCCCCTTTTTCCCTTTCATCTCGTCATTCTAGCCACTCGTGACGATCTCACCTGAGCAGATGTACATCACTGTTTACTATTTATCCTCCTTTAGGAGACCCTCCATTTATTGTAGTCTCCCCTTATAGAATACAATACTCATGTGTTAGCTCCCTTGATATTTGTGAAACTAAGTTATAGTTTCTTCACATCATCATTACAATACTATGTATTATCGCCCTTGTGAGACTTCACTATTATTATCACTGTCTTCCCTGATGAGATGTAACATTTAATTGATTAACTCCCCTTACTATTGTGAAACTTTATTATGGTTTCTATTTAAACATTCTGAAGATGTCCTTCATGAAAAGGCGTCTACCTCCCAGTGTCATCATTGTGGCTAAGTCGATCTACGAATCTCGTTGCAGCTTTTATTACAGGCTACTTCTAATAGAAGCCCTAACTTTGTAACGCGGATACCAGTCTGCTGACACCAGATCTGGAGATACCAGCCTTACTCACTAATCAGAAGAGTCCGACCAACAACCGCATGCCAGAAGATCCGCCCCTGCAGCTACGTATAGTTGGACTGTCCCGTGCGCTAGGACCGATCAAGCCAGAGCACCCACAGACAACTCAGCATCAGTCACGCCGATCTCGCCAGAGCAGCATAGGACTCAAAGCTAAGCAACAAAGCCAAATGACATTCAGACCACTTGTTTCTCATTTCTTATGATGATAGTCCCATTTATGTAAATAATTAGGCCCGCCCTAACACTGTACAGCTTTTTCCTTTTACTTATTTTCATTCTTATTATTAAACTGTACATATGTTTTACATAAAAAGTATTTGTTGCCTGCATTCATAACATTGTGCCTGTAGTCCTTATGTGCAAGTTAAGGTCCTCAAAATATCTAATTCCCCTAGACACCTAAACGGCCACCATCTTTGACCTACTTGTCACAGTCAGGTAAATACCGTCAAAGATGAAAAGTGTTTTTGATGTTTCTATACTGTGAACAGTGAACTACAGTGTAAGTCTGTGGGGCTGTATCCAAAGTAAATGTTTTATTGTTAGATCAAGTGGGTGAATGGGATAGGCTGGGAGTTAACCTACAAGACGGTTGATATCAACTCTATTAGCTCTTAAGAGATCATCTCATTCCATACTAAGGGAAAGTCCATACGTTTGGTATTAAGTGGCAACTGTCTTCAGTGACTGTCTTCTGCGACGGTCTTCTGCGACTGTCTTCTGTGACTGTCTTCTGCGACTGTCTTCTGTGACTGTCTTCTGCGACTGTCATTAGCGACTGTTCTCTGGGACTGTTTTCAGCGACTTTCACCAGCGACGGTTCTCATCAACTGTCTTCAGCAACTGCCATAAGTGAAAGTTCTCGGCGACTGTCTTCAGTGACTGTGAACACCTGTACAGCACAAAATGACTTGGCATAAATGTCAACAGTATTTGTACACACTCGTCACCCCCACACACACACACACACACACACAAAACAAAAAACCATTATGTATATTATCAAATACAGTAGTAACAATTTTTCCTATCGGCAAGGGAGTTAACAATGTAATGTTGTGTATTACTTCAAACGTTAGTGTGTTAAAGAAAAGAAATTGTTTTTCTGGCTTTCAGTGTTAGCGTTGCTTGTTGTTTTTTTATTCCCGTCATTATAAGTAACAAATCAGATTGATCAAACTAAATGTTCACTAATGGACCCCATTCACAAATCGTAAACAAACAACATTTTTCCACGTGATTCTCTATATCTTCTATACAAAGTATTTCATACATCGTGGCTGTCACGTGGTGTGTATTTCTCATTGTTTTATCAATATTATGACGTGGCTAAATGTGTTTATTTACGATTGGTGAATGATGTCCAAGCGATTCGCATACATAAATAAAAAGCTTTTTCTGTATCCGGTGTATTCGCAGCAGTGGCGTAGCTACCAATGTGCGGGCACCAAGTGGAGAGGGGCCCCAAAATCCCCTCAGTGTGTATTAATTTCCTATTTCCCTGAGCTTTTTTGGACACGAACAAACATAAACTACTGTATTCTAAACATGAGCTAACGATTTATAAACTAGTAATGTCGCTATTTTGTTTCATCTCCTTGACGGTTATCATTGAATCCAGAAAAAATTATGAGGCCGACATCCTGAATGATGAAAAAGAAGAAAAGACATCAATACCACAGGTTGTAGAGACTAAAGGACAGCACACAAGCATGTCTTTAGTACATTCCTCAAAAAATCATACCTAAGAAGCTGAACCATAAGATAGTGTAAACAATACAGAAAGCAGGACAATAACTCTAAACGACATCGGAGATTGGCCTGATGTCATCACAGATAATATTCGCATACACCTTGTCACTCAAGGATCTGAAACAGTTCAGAGAATGGACAGTCAATTAAGAGAGGTGTAAAGACATCAGAAATCAGCAAAAGGAAAGGCTAGAAAGCCTTCAAAGGCTTGGTTTTTCACGGCAAATGTGAAACTGTGAGAAAGTTTTTAGAAAGTGGATGTGTTATTCACCAAAAAAAAAAAGAATCCTTATTTTGCTTCCCCTGCATACTCTTCTCAACAAGATCAAGTACCAAATCTTCATTTAAATCGAAAGATGGATTCAATGTGTGGTGGAGGTTATCCCCGAAAATAGAAAAACATGAGACCAGCAGAGCTCACATTCAGTCATCGCTTGCTTGGAGGAAACTTGAAGTTCACCTGAGAGTAGGGAACAGTATTGACAACAAGGCCCAAGATTTGATTATACAATGGACGAATGAAGACCTGAAGAGAATCTTGGACATCATTCTTTGTTTCTCAAAGCAAAATCTGGCACTTCGTGGGCATCGCGAACGAGCTGAAGAAGTGTTGGAAGGGCAAAATCAAGGCAATTTTTTGGAGTTATTAAAATTATTGTCAAAGTGCGATCCATTCTTGAAGGAACTTGTGCTTCGAACTATTCTTTGTTCCAGACTGAATACATACATGTCTCCACAAATACAAAATGAATTTATTACAATCTTAAAGGATCACGTTAAAAAACAAATCATACAGCAAGTAAAACAAGCCGAATATTTCTCAATTATTTTTGACAGTACACCTGACATCTCAAAGCTGGATCAAACTTCCCAAATTTTACGGTACATGACATGGATAATGACGGGGTGCAGATTCGTGAGTCTTTTATTGACTTCATCGACACAAAGGACAAGCATGCTGCTGGAATCGCTGAGTTGATTCTAGAGAAACTGCGTTCGGATGGCTTAGACATAATGGACTGCAGGGGTCAAGGCTATGATAATACTGCGGTCATGAAAGGTCAAAACTACGGTGTCCAAAAACGTATTCTAGAAGTCAATCCCAAAGCACTATTCATTGCTTGCTCACATTGTTCTCTTAATTTAGCAGGAATTCGAGCTGCTAAAGCTGAAGTCAATTCGGTAACATTTTTTGGTACACTGGACCATTTACACGCCTTTTTCTCAACTTCAACACACCGCTGAGATATCCTCATCAAAATAACCGGTATTAGCCTTAACGTTTAGTTGAGACCTGCTGGAGCGCCAGAGAAGCCGTCAAGATGGTTAGGGATACATTTTCTAAAAATTAAAGAAACTTGAGACATAAACTAGCAGAGATGAAAATTCATCGACTAGATCTGAAGAAGGTGAATTATTAGTTGTTATTCAGTCTTTTAATTTTCTCACCTATCTTGGATTTTGGGCTCCTGTAATAATTGAAATTAATGATGTGCAAGTCTACCTTCAAAAACAAGGATTGTCTATTCGAGACTGCTCAGTCAAACTAAAAACAGAGACATTTTTAAGTAGTAATCGAGAGGACATCGATGAAGCCAGCATTACCTTTGCCGCAAGCGTGTGCTCAGATCTGAGAATCAGTACAGAACCTCAAAAACGTATTGGCCATAAGAAAAAGATGCCTGGTGAGAAAAGTGACGACTCTGTACTTACAAACAAAGAAAATCTACGAAGGGAAAAAATTTATTCTACCTTGGACAAGATTGTTCAAGAAATAATCACACGATTCGAGCAACTTCATAATGTAGCAGATAGATATGAATTTGTGTCGCCTTCCCAGCTATTAAATCCTCAGGTCGAAATCAATCTCGATAGTACTCCTAGCGACATTGATAAAAACGAATTTCTGCTGGAGCGAAAGAGGCTACAACGGTTTGTCACAGTTTCATCTGAAGCCTCCGAGCTTCCAAAACAAGGACCCGTTGAGCTCTTGAATTTTATAAAAAAAAAACAAATATCAGCTAGATGATTCAATCCCTAATATCGTCATCATGATTCGCATATTTTTTACTATTGCGGTAAGCGTCGCTACATACAAGTTTTTTCCAAACTCAATCTGATCAAAAATTACTTGCGATCAACGAGGACAAATTTACGACTCACTAATTTGGCTATTTGTTCATTGAACAAGAGCTGGTGGAAAAAATTG
>JADKLZ010001517.1:0-17121 GCA_021533235.1 Biomphalaria straminea
GGCCCGGGTTCATTGAACCCCTTCGCGCCATGGATGCTACGCCACTGCTCTCAGACGAACTTCAAGTTTCCTCCAAGCAAGCGATGACTGAATGTGAGCTCTGCTGGTCTCATGTTTTTCTATTTTCGGGGATAACCTCCACCACTCATTGAATCCATCTTTGGATTTAATTGAAGATTTGGTACTTGATCTTGTTGAGAAGAGTATGCATGGGAAGCAAAATAAGGATTCTTTTTTAGGCGAATAACACGTCCACTTTCTAAGAACTTTCTTGCCGTTTGACATTTGCCTGAAAAAACAAGCCTTTGAAAGCTTTCTAGCCTTTCCATTTGCTGATTCTTGATGTCTATACACCTCTCTGACTTGACCGTTCATACGCTGAACTGTTTCAGATCATTGAGTGACAAGGTGTATGCGAATATTATCTGTGATGACATCAGGCCAATCTCCGATGTCGTTCAGTCTAGAGTTATTATCCTGCTTTCTGTATTGTTTACACTGTCTGATGGTTCAGCTTCTTCAGTTTGAATTTTTGAGGAGTGTACTAAAGACATGCTTGTTTGCTGTCCTTTAGTCTCTAGAACCTGCGGTATCGAAATCTTTTCTTCTTTTTCATCATTCAGGATGTCGGCCTCGACATTTTTTCTGGATTCAATGATAACCGTCAAGGAGATGAAACAAAATAGCGACATGACTAGTTTATAAATCGTTAGCTCATGTTTAAAATACAGTAGTTTATGTTTGTTCATGTCCACACACTTGGTCGTTTTTACTGAAAAGCTCAGGGAAATAGGAAATTAATACACACTGGGGGGATTTTGGGGCCCCTCTCCACTTGGTGCCCTGTGCGGCCCGCACCACCCGCACATTGGTAGCTACGCCACTGAGAGAGAGAGAGAGAGAGAGAGAGAGAGAGAGTTAGGGTTAGTTACATATTTTTCCGAAAACATGAGTCTATAAATCAACGTCTGGCAATTCCAGGTTCTAGAATGAAATGAAAAGAAAAAAAAAACATTGTAGTCTCTTTAGCAGTGTTAACTTGAACAACTTTCTTAGGGCTATATAGCAGGTCTGAAGCAATAACACTATTCGACAGATGATAGGAATCTCTTTAGGTGTGTTTAGGCGTTATAAGTATTACCACCTTAAGATTAATTATTAATTATTGTTGTAATTTCTGTTGTTTTTTATTTTTATTTATAGGTCTTTGTCCAAAGTTCTTATAGTTGGAAGAAGTGGTAATGGGAAAAGTTCTATCGGAAATACTATTTTAAAAGCAAAGATGTTTGATGTTAGTTCTCTCGGTGAAGAAAAGAAGTCACAACCAGAACCAATGATCGGAAACGGATTTAGCGTCATTGAATGTTCATGCTTAAAAGATGCCGATGAGATGTCTGACCATGATTTCAAGGAAGCTGAAGAAGCGATTAGAAACTTTAGTCCTCACGCCATACTTTTTGTTATGAAATATGGCATTCGTTTCACACAACAAGAAAGACACGCTGTTGAAAGACTTAAACAGATATTCGGAGAAAGAGTTTTTGAAGACTGGGTCATTATTGCCTTTTCTTATGGAGACAATTTTGACAAAGATGCTAAAGAACAGGAGGATAAATCTGAAAACGAGCCTAAAGAAAAGAGAGACAACTTTAAAAAGTGGTATGAGGCTCAGACGGGGGCAGTACATGATCTTTTTCAGAATGTGAACTACAGAATAGCGCTTTTTAATAACAAAGAAGACTTCCCAAAAGAAAATACATATGAACTTAAAAAACGTATAGCTGGCTTATATGAAAGTAATGAAAGGTTAGGTAAAGAGTTGAAGGTACAAACTCCAGAAATCGTAACGCAACAAAGAACAAAAACGGAGAAAAAAAGACCAAAGTTTCTTTGCATATCTCCTAAGAAGAAATCAAGAAAAGACGATAATAAAACGTAACAACAAAGACTTTCTTAAAATATGACATAGTCTAAGTTCTATATTTAGCAGATTTACGAATTTAATATGTTCGTTTGTTGTGTTTTTTTTATTTATGTATTTTAATACGTCAGAGGGTTTTTTTAATTTCTAAAATCTTTTAATTAAGGCTAAAATACTTGAAATATGAGCGTGATAAAATATTGTCTAAAATAGGTATTTAAATGCTTACACTATTTCAATGTTCCCTCCAGCTGCAGAAAGAATATCATCTTTCTTAGTAAAAAAAGCTCCACTTTCAGACCTTGTGGTCTATAGAGCAGATGATATATAGATGATCTGTTTCTGTGGCTTACGGTTAACGAAAGTGTCATGTGAACAGCATAACGACCAGCCTCCTTTACTTTTTCCCAACTAATCTCAGAATCCCATTAGAGATGGGTGGACTTAAGGGCGCCAAAAGATCCGAAATTAAAAATCGCTGTCTTCCTTCTTTTTCATACGAAAATCGATGTTTTTTTTTTTTTTTTTTTTTTTTTTTTTTTAGTATTAAAAATTATCTTTTATGTATTTTTTGATGTGATCTTTTTCTCTGAAATACTTAAGTCTGAGCTCTCTGAGAGCAGGGCAAGACGAGCCGCACCACCAGAGTATTTTTGTAATGGAGCAAAAAGGATTATCGCATCGTGTATAACTGTGTTAACTATTCAAGTTAAAGCTAAATGTGTACATAAGCTTCTGAAATATTGTTTTAGTTGTTGTTTCAATGAATATGAGTGGGTAATACGTCTTGATATTTTCAGAAATTCAATCCGATTATCCTAATTTCAACGTTTGCCTGGGTATCTTGTTTAGGGAAAGATAACAGAATTCCTCTTGATGAAAAAAAAGCCAGTCTTTTGAGAGCCCCCTCCAGTCTAGAAAAAAAAACGCAGCACACGTAGTGTCGTTTTACTTTGCATTCAACTATTTGCCTATTATTGGCTTGAAAGTCTTTGCAGTGTAACTTCTTAAATGCTATCGTTCAGACATTTAATATTGCGATTAGTGTATTCGTTTTGGCTTTAGTAGAAAGTATCAAGTGATGCAAAATCTTTAAGTTTTAGGGTATAACATGTACTTTGTAACAAATGAAATGGTGCATTTTTTCTTATAAGACTTAAAAGCATTGCGTTACTATTCTAAAGAAGCGTTTCCATGGGATATCTCTGTTACGTCAACCACCTTTCAGCTCACTAAAAAAGATTGCCTTTGGCATATGTTCATACCCCAATACGGGATACGTGCTCTGCTCAAAGTGACTGTCAGACTGTAGTTCATAATGGCATTCGCAAGAACATCGCTGATTTTAAGTGCAGTTTTTCACTGTCATGTCTATGGTGGTGTGCAAACATCTTGGATGAAAGCGTTGAAGAAGTGTAAGCCGCTTTTTTTTTATATAAATCATATCTCAGTACACTTAGATGTGTTGAGAGAACAACTGCTTGGTAGACACTGATTTTTGTAGGCAGGCGGAGCAAGGTATTTCGTCACTCTCGCTTGGAGGCATCCAAATGTACTACCAGCCCTGATCAGAGTATTATCAACCTCCCTTAAAAAGCAGTGCATCATTTGATTTTGTGCTTCTTAGATATATGAAGTTGTCTATCGTGTTATGGAATGTTTATCCCTAAAACCAAAAAGAATAAAAATATTCATGATTTGTGTTCAAACGTTCTCTTTTTTTAAAACGTCTATAATGTTTATTTTTTCAATAATAAGCGACATGAAAGAAACAAAATTCAATGCAATATTTGTTTTGTAATTCTTAAACATAAGTTATATGGTATTTTCTATTTTCATGATTCAAATATAAATTGTGATTTATAGTCCTAAAGTTATTTATACAAAAGAAAATCTCAAATTGAGTAAACATTGGGAAAATGCGACTACCAAAATATTTGGGCTCAGAATTCAAATATACTCTTATACTTTACATTTTTCATTAATTTAATGTTTTCCAAATTTTTTTAAGAATATATTAAACTAATTTCTTTCGTAATTGCATATTTGACATTTCTGTTTCAACAGTCTTCGGAAAAGGGAAGGAGGCGGTGAAAATCATGTAATGGTCCTTTCTCCATTTTATAATTATTGCTAACGACTGTACTTGAGATTAAAGAATAGGGGTTAAGGTCACTCGACATAAGAATTAAATACATAACATATTGTGAAAAAAATGTATTTCTTCACAAAAATTCACAAGAAAAAGTATTGGTCTGTCTTGTTGTACGGGGGGCGAATGCATCTATTGTACCTCCACGGTCCTATCTGGTAACGATCACCCTCTGTCATTTTATATTTACAAAGAATTTAATTTGAAAGTCTGTGGTGCGACATAATATACAAATGGGTTCAAATATCAATAAAAAGGTTATATAATATATATTCAACAGCTTTTTTTTTTTACTAACTATGAGTTCTTCATAAAATTAAACTGCTCACTCAAAGGGAGAGAGGAAAGAAGATGCAATCCACTATCCATTCCGCACAGACTAGTCAACATAATTTAAAAATTGGTTAAAATATATTTTTTTTATATATATTATTGACATAAGTAAAGAATTTGTATACAAATTATGAAGAGCTTTAATATAAAAATCTACTTTTTCTCACATATTAATAATCATACTAAAATATTAGCAAGTTATATTTAAAAGGAAGAAATTGAGTACTTTAAACTTTTTATCTATTTTACAACCTTAGAATTTGTAATTAGCAATTTTGTACACAATTTTTTTTATTACATTAGATTTTGTGGAAATTATGCCATGAATGACCCACTGCCGTAGATTTGAAACTGCATGTATAAGTTATGAGCACGCTTCGACTAGACACTTCTTAACCACGACAAAGTCCTAATCCGTAAAGTAACTTTGTCTCTAAAGACATTGGATGGGCACCGTGCTTAGTACGCTCCCTGATGAATTCCTAGGTTTTGTTTCTTCATTGAGTCCTATCAGAATCTGATGTGACTTAACAAGTCGATTCTAGAGTAGCAAACTTTTCCACAGTTGGTGCATGTGGATGTTTCAGCTTTAAATTTATCTAATTGGGCAGCTTTCTTTCCCATTCTCTTGGCTACGACAGATTCATTCATTTTTCTTGGCGAGGTCAATACCAGCAAGCACAGTCTGTCTTTATGTTGTCCAATCTTGTGTGATTTTCAGATCTCTCTTGCAGATTTTGTAGATTAGCCTGGAAATCTCTTTCGTTTGACTCCCTCAGCAAGCTCAGCATTGAGGATGTCTTAATGAATTCTTCTATCTGGCATGCGGGTAACATGTCCTAGCCACCATAGTCTTCTCTGTGAAAAAAAAAAGAGCATAGCTGCTGTGTGTATGGAAAGTCTCAAAACGATCTTATATAACAAGATTCCTTCAGGATAAGCATATTTTGAGCCACAGGCAGCGCAAGTAAAAACTATTAAACCTATTCTTATGATGCATTTATGTTAACTAGCTCTCACTGTCTTAAAGATGAGTATTCACCATACATTGGCGTTGTCAATGTAGCTTGCCATTTTTTTTAGCCATGGTCAGTTAAGTATTTTCCTAAAAATGCCAATCTTGTGATAGCTGTAGCAACATCAGGTAATGAAAAAAATATCGAACCTTAAACCAGCAAAGATATAGTGCTCAATTCAAGAGATGGCATAATCACAAGTTATCATGCACTGCAAATGGTGTGATGGCTAGAGCATTATGTAAACTCTAATGTAAATTATGTTAAAACATCTTAATACTTGAATTTTCGGATGAATCAGATAAAGAAATTGAGAGCAGCCATTGACAAGCTATATATTGGAACTGTTATAAATAGTGGTCTGTTAGCCGTATATGAGAAAACTGTGTGTTCGAAAACACTAAAGAAAACTTTTTATGAAAACATTCAGTGCACTGTACAGTTTGACAACGTCGCTAACAGGCCAGTCTTTATCATGTCCACAGTAGATTTGAACGAAGCTTTTTTAACCTGCCTCCACTTAAAGCCTAAACGAAAACTGTTGTTCAATGAATATGAGACACTCACCTCAGATTCGCAAGAAGGCTTGCAAAGGCTGGTAAATCCTTAAGATTCACCCAGACTGAAATTCTGGCACAAGAAGTCAAATAATTACCTCTGGTAGGTATCAGAAATCACACCCTTAAGGTAGTGCAGGAATGTTCCTACCTGGAATTAACTATTACCAGCAGTCTAGGAAGTGACAAAAACAGATTTATAACTCTTGTGCTGTGATATTTGCAAAAAATCATAAGATTTAAGATATTTTTGGTCAAAAATGTTTTTAAAAGTTCGAAAAAAAAAAGAGTAAATTTGATAAGCCGTCACAATTTTGAGACTTTTCAAAATGTCTTTTGGGTAGACCCCAGCAATGTAGCCCGCCTGCCCTACCTAAAAACCGGCCCTGATAAAACTAAGAATATCTTAGTGCGAAATTGTGATATATGTTCTTAAAGAGGCAGTGGACCTTAGGCTTTGTCTCTTGAAGACCATGAGACATAGTTAGTAGGCTAATATTAATATTAGCATGGGAAGAGAAAAAACAATTGATGTGTAAAAAAATTACTATAAGAAAAAAGCACAGAAAGGCTAGCGGCTAGATAGATATGAGAAATTATCTTATCCTGACTACACTTTTCTACACTATAAATCCAGCTGAAACAGCTGGCTGTACTTGCATACACAAATCTAGGTCATGGTTTTCTGAAGAAAAAAGCTTTACCATTAATTTCCTGGAAAACTGACTTTAAAAAAAGTCAGAACTTCATAAAACGTGCATGGACATTTTATGAAGTAGACCTATAGAGACCTTTATGTACCTTTCAAACTCATAAGGTAAGATGATTAAATTTAGTATAACTTGTAAAAGTCACTATCTGAATTTAAAAATTTAGAGAGATAAGATACAGACGAATAAGACAATCGTAAATAATAAGACGTGCATATCTTCGAGTTCTCATTCGAAATCAATATAATTAATAAATACTTTTCTTTTTTTTTTAAACCTGCAATTGTTCTCATATAAAGAATAACATTTGTTGTGTGCATTTTAGTATCACTTACTCATAAAAGTCTGTAACAAAGTTAAAGCAATACTCATAAAAGTCTGTAACAAAGTTAAAGCAATGTTCACAACAAAATTAATATTAGATTACTGTGTGTTTTTATAGTCAACTAGCTGCTAAAATTAAAAGAAACTATTTATGTTTGTTTATAAAGGTAAGAATGCCTTTTTCTCTGTAAATGTCACGCACGTTTTTTACAATAGACTTTTAATACAGCGGCTAAAAGTATTATTTGATCATTGCAAAAATAGGTCTACGATATAATCAGATTTAATTCTTCTTTTTATGCTTACTTTAGTGCATTTTGTCTGTCTGTCAGTTAATTTAGATTTAAAAAAAAATGAAAGAAATAAAGGTTAACGAAAAAAACTCATTACAACATTAGGCCTAATTTTATTCCCAAAACATTGTGAAAAAATTAGTATCCGGATTTAATTTTTATTTATTTATTTATTTATTTTTTGTAAAAAGAAAAATAACGTTAAAAATGTTTGGTTTTGCTCTTTTAACATAAATTACTTTTTATTTTCTCGCTTTAATAAATAAAATATAGATTCTAAACACTAAATAATTGTTCCATATCTCTATACTGACTAATATTTCATGACCTATATAAGTTAATCCGGATGTTGTTTTATAACAATAAAAAATTACGACAAATAATTGTTTAAATGGCATTCATTGTTTTTATCTTAGAGTCTATCTGTATGTCCGTTTGCTTGACCGTCACGATAAAATCCCAAAAACTTTAAAATATCAAGATCTAATATTTTTATGATTATGCTTGCTAAAACCCAATATATATATATATATATATATATATATATATATATATATATATAATTCGTCCCTCGTGGTTCAATGAAGACTGAGGGCTTTGCACAGGGGTTTTACGCCTCCTCATATCGCTGGTGAGATTTGTGTGAGCCCTAATAATGTAATTAATGAATCAATCCGAATTTTGCAGACAAAATATAAAGTTTATTGGAGATAAAATAATACTGCAGTAACATGAGTTCACAAACATCATACATCCGCAAAACAGCGGTATTGAATACATCCAAAATTATTAGTTACAGAAAAAACCCTGAGTAACACCCGCATCACAGCGGGTAATAATAAACTTCACAGCCACTATTTGACTCTTTCAATCCAGAGAAAAACTAACAAAATACTTAGGTCCGTACTGGACCGAAACATATAAGTTGACTCTCTTCTAAGTCATTACTAAAATACTTGAATGACTTAATTTTACTGACTGACTCAACTGACTTAAAGTTACTACTTGGTTCAACTGACTTAAGGTGACTGCCTGAACTCAGAGTCAATTTTATTCATCCTACTTCCTGTTTTCTACATCAGGAGTTACACGTGTCTTTTCTTAGTCTAAAACAGGTGAACATATCACAATATCACAATAATGTCAAACGAGACTGTGACAAGCCGGCAACGTTGGTCTACACACTGGGCAGGTTATTCCAGCGGGAGCACGTTATCCTGCCTCAACGTGGCGCTCCCGTGGAAACGGCTCACTAGAGGAAGTGGCTAGGCGAAAGGGTAACAAATATGATTCCCGTGGGAGTGCCCATGGGCGGACTAGAGTCTGCCCCTTCACGGTGCGGAGTTGTAAGAAAGCTCCCACAAACCAGTCACAAATCCATGCGCTGTTCCTCAAGGGACCGTCCCATCAATGGCGGATTCCGCACAGTTAGCTTGGTACAACGAAGGTAGATGGTGGAGGCCCCCGGTGCCACCGAGTGGTATTGGAAACAGCAATGCTCTATAAGCATTGACTCGGGTCGCTCCCAGACAGGCCTGTGGTCCGCAGGTTTTTTTTTTTTTTACTGTTTGTGTTTGTTCTCGCACGGATGCAGACAGGTTTTTTTTCAAACTTAGAGCTCGAAGAGCCTTCGGCTCAGCTCTTAGACTATTCACACGGTTATTCCAGCGCCGGCAAAGTTACTTTGCCTCACCGTGGCGCCGGCGTGGAAACGGCTCACTAGGGGAGGTGAGCAAGACGAAAAAGTAACAAACAGGACCCCCCTGGGGGTGCCTACGGGAAAGACGAGAGTCTGCCCATTGCACTGTAGCGGGGTTGTAAGAAAGCTCCCACAAACCGTCACCTAATCCATGCGCTGTTCCTCAAGGGACCGCCTCATCAATGGCGAATCCTGTACAGTCAGCTTGGTATAATGAAGGAACATGGTGGTGGCCCCCGGTGCTACTAGGCCTTCGGCCATGATTTCTAGTCCATGCGCCGGAGTGTCATTGGTATCTGAAATTGCCATGCCCTATAGACATTGACTTGGGTCCCTCCCAGACAGGTCTGTGGTCCGCAGGTTGTTTTTTTTATTTTTACTGTTTGATCTTTTGTTCTCGGATGAGAGTCAGACAGTTTTTTTTTCAAACTTAGTGCTCGAAGAGCCTCCGGCTCAGCTCTTAGACTATCCAGCGGTTATTCCAGCTGGGACTAGTGTTATTGATCTTGCTTTTTTGCTCGGACGCTTTTCTTCTACCAGCGCTGTACTCTTTTCACAGCGTGACGACATTATGCTCTGTCGCGTGCTACTGTCTACCAGGTAGCTTGTTCAATGATGAAGGCTTTTAAAGAAGCTTGGAGTGTGTCCTTGATGCGTTTCTTTGACCACTTTGTGAGCGCTTTCCTTCTCTTAATTGGCCATACAGGTGTCGTTTAGGGATGCGGCGGTCTTTCATTCTGCAGATGTGTCCTGCCCAACACAGCTGGGACTGCAACAGGATTGTGTGGATGCTTTGCAGACCCGCTCTTTGTAGTATCTCTATAGCTGGTATATTTTTTTTGCCATTAAGTAATTTTCTGAAACAGGTCATTTGGAAGTGGTTCATTTTGTTTTGCATATTTTCTAAATACTATCCACGTTACTGAGGCATAGAGAGCAATTTAGTGTTTTCGAACAGCCACCTAGATTACTTGATATACTAGATTTATATTTAGACTCTGAAGGACGTGATGAAAAAAAAATTAAGTTATGAAATTCTTATTATTAGCGTATTTAAAATTCAGAGAAATTAATCTTTAGCTTTTGCATTTTATTTGACTGATAAATTTCAAACTATTGGGTTTTGTGAGCGTTTCTCAGTACTCAACCATTCTTAAATTTGTTAGCGAGTATTGTTTATTTGACCAAAGCTCTAAGTAAAACAAAAAAGTAAATCTTAGCAAATAAGTAAAACACTTAGTAAAATACCTCTGAAATTTCGTACACAACATGCCCAAGACATAAACATCTTATGTTTATATTAAAAAAAAAATTAATCGCACAAGCTGCATTAATTTTTTACATTATTTTTGTTATGTATAAACAATTCGTATATTGATGTGACTAGATTAAAAAAAAATCATTAATAAGAAAACATTAAAACCATATTGTTCAAAAGACAATACCTTCTTTTTACAAGTTATAATGGGAGTGTGTTTCTCTAAATACCTATCAAATATTTGATTTAAAAAAATGAAACTTTTACCCGGCCCATCTCTCTTTAGTGAGAAAAATTCTGGTTAAGCGTATGTATATATTTACTACTTTATACTATTCTAATCATAGACTTTTAGATCTAGATTTAGAAGACTATGCGCACAATTTTCTTGAACTTTATTTTATTACAATTTTAATATTGCCTTACTTTCGAAAATTCGCGAACGTGATTATCCTTTCAAGAGTGCGATAGTCCTTACGAAACTGATGTTGGATTTAGATCGAGACATATTTATTCAGCCAAATGTAAATTGTTTTTTATTTTTATAAAATTATAACAGTCAAGGTGGCCAACGACCTAGAAATTATTTTCTCAGCAATATACATAAGCAGTTAAATTCCTAGGAGATTTATAAGATTATTTTCAAGTTCCTTTTTTCTCCATGAGGCTGTGACTTGAAAAGAAGAATTGTGAAAAAACATTTTTTTTTCATAAACATTACACTTTTAAGCTAATCCTCTGCCGAGGACAGACGTAGACGACAAAAGGCTAATATAAATCGACCATCGGCGGACAACGGTTATGCCTGCACAGGAATTGTCTGTAGCATTTTACGTCTCTAGAGACGATCTTTTCCCTTTGCAACTTCTTGTGTGACTAAATGTCTGTGGCATTTTACGTCTCGAGAGACGATCTTTTCCCTTTGCAACTTCTTGTGTGACTAAATGTCTGTGGCATTTTACGTCTCGAGAGACGATCTTTTCCCTTTGCAACTTCTTGTGTGACTAAAGAGGTCAATCCTTGTTGTTCAGCTTCGATCGCAGGTTAGCCTTATGTGATCACCAGGCGCTTCTGCTTCTGTTGTGTATGACATCTGCAATCCGAGACCTTTCCTTTATGCTCTCTCTCCAGTTGGATCTATCCAGTGCTACATTTTCCAGCTGCTAGTGTCGATTTTGAAGAGCTTCATGTCGCGTTTGCATACATTCCACAGGAATTACTGCATTCCTTATTAATCTTCGGACTCAAAGACTAACGTTATTAATACCAAACAAACTAATAGCCTATTATCTTTTTAAACTAAAATTTTTTTTTTTAATTTTTTAAAATTATCTATAAAATTTTTCACTCGACAACAGAAATGAATATAAAATATTAAGACAAATACTAAGTTTCATTTCAGAAGGTTTTTATGTACCAGCTGCTATAAAACAAGAAATTTACATTCAATAGAGACATTTGAATGTCACGAAGTCGTTTTATTTTTGTATTTTTTAATTAAGTTTTACAAAAATAAGTTTTGTATGTCATTACCTAACATTAATATTTCGTAACCTAAACAAATATTCCTTTAGTTCTGTGTAAGTCCCTAGAAGATTGCGAATAATATATTTTGTTGAAAAAAAATTTGTATCCAGTAATGAAGCGAATTTCTATATTTTAATAGTAATTTTGAAAATTTGGTTTTTAAAAATGTAACATTATATTTTAAAAATTCTGCCAAAATCCCTTGGATTTTTTTTTCTTATACAAACCGATAAGAACTTTCAGTTATTAGACAAGCGATCCTTTTTAATTTTATAAAGATGTTACACTATATATATATATAAATATATTAAGCTATGTTATATTTTTTTTATTCACAGGCTCATTTTCTGTAGTTCATAGTTCAGAATGTCTTATTCCAGTACGTTTCCTCGAATGGTTATTATTTTAAAAGAAACACCTTTTAATGTACATTTAATATCAGGTAAAAGAACAAATAAATCATACACATATGATTTCAGTTTCGTAAATGACAATATTAATTGGTGATATAATATTTATTATTCTTTTAATACATTATGTACCTTTGCTTTTTATATTAAAACGTGCACAAACATAATTATCTTGCCGGATATTTATATAAAACTTGAAAACACACTGAAGAAACTTCTGTATTCTTTTTTCTTCTTTATTAAACTTCTTAAGACTTAAAGTCCAAACAATTCATATATTTTATATTCAACATCAACTCATCTTATAAAATACAGACTTTACTTCAAAAAAGAAGATGATTACGTCCTACGTGTCATGCATTTAGTCATGCATATTAACCAATGACTTAGATTCTGCCAAGTCTCTGTTTTTTCTGGCTAGCTCAGGCGACCCATTCCATGCTCTAATGGCACGCAGTTTCTAAAAAAAGGTAGTAAGGTAGATTAAGGTAGATTAAAGTTGCTTTTTTTTTTTCAGTAGTCGTCCTCAGAAAACTACCACTATAATGTTCAAAAGTTTCTGTTAGAAGCTCTTTAAAGTTTACTAAGGAAAGCATATTCAGTTGATGTTTAATTTGTTTCTAATTTGAAAATCATAAATGTTAATCTATGTTATAATTACCGATAAAATGTCAGCGACAAAAAAAAATTGAAACAGAATCGACATTCATTTTAACGTCATTAAACAGTAATCAACGTACTGTATTAAAGCGCAAATAAACAACTAACCAAAGACAGTTTTTATAGGGAAGGATAAGTGGAACGCTGGGGAGGGGGTGACACCCTGATAAAACCGCACCTGCTGACATCCAACCTAGTGAGCCACTGTGTCACCGTATCAATTCGTGACAACTATCACTACATTGTTTACTGGATTTACTGAAATATATATATATATATGTAGAGAGAGAAGCTTTTACATTTGAGATCATTATACAGTTTATTATTGTAACCAAACGATTTTTTTACCTTGGTGACTAACCAAAATAGATCTGAAAACTTTATTTGTTTTATATACTACGATTCTCGCGTAGGAATTAATCATTATCTTTTTTTGAAATAGCGTCTATATTTGATAAGAAATAAGAACATTGATGCAAAAAGCGATATGATAAAACTGTTTGCTAAGTGGCCAGATGTTGTTAAATGTTCTAATTTAAACATTCTAACTTTTTTATTTTACAGACATTGATAAAGTAGAAAAAATCTTGTCACTACAAGAAAAACTAAGTAAGTATATATTTTTTTAAATTTTAGTACAAATAGGCCTACATACAAATAATACATGTAATGTAAGACCGTCGTTTTTGCTCCTGGTGCTGCTATTCATTTATGTTTAATATATGTATGTATAACATATGTTTCAGCACCTAACTTCAACCTAGCTTTATAATTCATTGAACAGTACATTTTACTTTTTTTTTACACGAGTAAAACCGTAACTAAAGAGTTTAATTTAAAAAAGGCAATAAAAAGTGCTTGTTTTTTTGTTGCTTCATTTACATTTTTGCTTCATTATTTTTTTTTTTTTTTTGGTTTAGAATAATGCAATTTTTTTAGTTGTTCAGATTCTGAGGCCATCGTTTCCAAAATTGTGGAGCGCCCCTTCTTACCTCGATACCTACCGATGTGCTGACAAATGGGCACTAAATTGGTTTTATTTTTTTTTTTTTTGAAACAAAAAAAACTGTAGTAATATAACAGATTTGAAAAAAGTGAAGTAAAAATTATATTATTATCAATGCTTCAAAATAAATTATAACATTAAGCGAAGTCATTTCATCTACTTATTATCATTTTTCATGTTTTTGTCGGATTAAGCTTTTGCGACTTGATTCTTAGTAACACCTACGTGAAAACGGCTAAATTTTTTCACAGTGTCGTACCATCGTTCATCAAGGATAGGACTTAACAGTCATTTTCAAGTTCATATACGAGAAATGTGCTCATCTTCGATCTCGAAGGAGGAGCTAGCTGGATAAAGGGGGGGAGGGAGAGGGTCGAATTTATTTATTTTTTTGCTGAGCTGAAAGTCACTATTAAAAGTATGAGACACATTATTTTAGGTCTGCGTTCTTCTTATTGGAAAAGCTTCAATTTTGATGTTGTTATGAGAAAACGTGATATATTTTTAAAATTTTAAAATGTTTGGACTTGGCAGAGTTTAAGTCACTGGTTAAGCATGACTAAATGCATGACGCGTAGGACGCAATCATCTTCTTTTTTTGAAGTAACGTCTGTATTATGTAAGATAAGAAATTAGAAAATTCATTGTGTACCAATAACAAACAATGATTGTTTTCATTATTCTTTATTGAACGCAGCGTTGTTACCTTAATCAGAGCAGTATCATAATACTAGTGTGATCAATAGTTTATTAATGAAATATGATAGGAAATTACTTTAAAAAAAAGCTGTAGAAGACCGGCGCAGAAGACGTAAAGAACACTTAAATAGACCCCAGATGAGTTTCATGATGTTCCTAATTTTACTCGTTTTAGTACCACTTATTAGCTAATTTAATTAATCTGTAGATGAGGATCCCAGAATATGAATGATCTCAACACAAATAGTGGATATATGTTGTACTAGTTCTTGGCTTCACCATGACATTGAAAAGATGAATTGATAGAAGTGACAAAATTAAATTTCAATAATGATAGGCCTAATTATTTTGTTTATATTTATAGGCCTACAAACTTACGTGTTCACATTCATTTTGCTTCCATGTAGGGGAAGATTTTTGTATAATCTTATACTTTATACAGGTCAATATAAAATGCAATAAAATTTTGTTACCAATTCATAAATGAATTTATTTTAAAAAAATCGATTTAAAAAATTCAGAAACACAACGGGGTATTTAAGTTCTTTTTGGCATGTAAAATTATTGTACATATTTTAGTTAGGTAATGCATTCTTATGTTATTTGTATCATATTATTATTAAATACATTTTAGAAGCCTATATTTCTATGTGTTGTGGATGTGGCAAGATATGGAGGTCACTGCTGGGGCTGCACAGCCATGGGCAACACTGTATTCCTGACTAATCTTCGGATTCGAAGACAAGCTTTATTATTAAGGAAAAAGAGGGGGATGCCAATAAAGTACCTAGCCCCGGGCGCACGTTTTGTTTACTCCGTCTGTGGTGCCATTGGTTATTTTGCGGTATCTTAATGTGTTTTGCAGCAAAAAGTTTTTTTTGACCTTCGCTAATTATTGTAGTCGCAGACTTCGTTCGATAGTTGTAAGGCTTTTCTTATGTTCTTGTGTTATAAAAACAGACGTTAATTCAAAAAGAGGATGATTAATTCTTACGCATGTTCCTAAGTCTATCGAGTCATGCATGTTAACAAATGTTATTATTGCTCCTTCTGTCACAGAAGATAATAGATGCGCCCAGATGAGTCACTGACTTTGGTATGACTTGAGATGGGGCAGAATCTTGAGCGGTTGATCAAGCCAATTCTGGAGCGGCAGAGTTTGCCACAGTTCGTGCATTTATATACATCTGTCCCAGGGCTAGCTGAAAGGGAAGCGTTCTTTTTCTTTCTCTTGGCTGAAGTAGTTTTGTTTCTATTGCATTCAGCAAAGTTCGTACCAGCACGTACAGTTGTCTCCATGCTATCCGGTCTTGAACTATCTCCTCACACATACTTTGATCGATGGCCGTGGCTCTCATGTCTTACTTACAGACATCTCTGTAGGTTAATCTTGGGCGGCCCTTGGGTCTTGCTCCATCTGCAAGCTCAGCGTATAGGATGTGTTTAGTGATTCTTCCATCTGGCATGCAAGTGACATGACCGAGCCAATGTAGTCTTCTCTGTTGAAAGAGAGCATAGATGCTGTGCATGTTGGCTCGTGTCAAAACTTCCTGGTTGGTGACACGATCCCTCTAGGAGGTGCACATTATGCGTCGCAGGCAACGTAGGTGAAAGCTATTTATTCTGTATTCTTGACGCATGTAAATTGCCAAGCTGTCACTGCCATATAGAATTGTGCTCAGAAAGCAGGCATTGTACACCAGGATTTTTTAATGCCGTGGTCAATCTGGTATTTTCCCGCTCACGCTTGGAGAGTTTCGTCTTTGATGCAGAATCCTTTCCTATTCTTTTTGTCACCTCAGTTTCTAAATTTAGGTTGCAGGTTATTGTTGTTCCCAAATATGTGAGCACCACTGTAAGTGTGTCATTTCCTATATATATCACTGGTATTTCTGCAAGATCTTGTGCCAGGATTTCAGTCTTGGAGAGAATTATTGTAAGTCCAAACTCTTGACAAGCAGCAGCCAGACCATTCACAAGCCTCTACACTCCTTCTTGTGAATGAGATATGAGTGTGGCATCGTCGGCCAACAGCAGTTCCTTAATCAAGATACGCGGTCTCTTTGTTTAGGCTTTAAGGCTTGCCAGGTTAAACAGCATTACATCGGATCTATCTTCCATGGGCTTAATTAAAAGCGCTGGTGAGTTCAACTGAAAAGAAAATGTCGAATATTGTTGGCGCTAGAACACATCCTTGTTTTACTACGTTCTTGATGGAGAATGGCCTAGAGGCGAACTGTCGAACTGTACGGTGCCATGCATATTTTCATGAAAAGCGGACACTAGTTTCCGTAGCTTATTTGGACAGCCGATTCTCTTTAATACGGCAAACAAGCCGGCTCTGCTGACAAAGTCAGCAGGTGCTTTCCCGTGTGCAAGCATGAAAATAGCTGTGCTCAGTTCCTTAACAGAGGGTGTTTCGTCTAATTCGCTCAAAACTGGAAGTGGTGGAAAGTTAGATAAACTTGGTATTCCAGCTAGATTACTCAAGGAACTAAGCAAAGAACTGGCACCTGTGTTCAAAATACTTTTTCAGGCATCTCTTAACCAGGGCAG
>JADKLZ010001517.1:30006-40773 GCA_021533235.1 Biomphalaria straminea
TATATATAAAAGCTAGTCGACAGTTTCCTTGACTCTTGACAAAATCAACAAGCTGTTGGACAAAGATTTTGAAAGAATGAACACTAGAAGCAGTGCACAGAATCTTCTTCTTGCAGTGGACAATTGTGAATTTTTTTGGCTTATCTCGAATTTGGGTGAAATCTCCTACGCCCAATAAACATAGTTAAGAAACGTCTGGACTTCACATAGGGAAGCTGCTAAAGAAATTTGAACCCATTTATGCTTTCTGCAAAATGATTGAAAACTGACGAAACTGATCAACCCAACCCATTAGAAAAGGAAACGAATGTAATGAATGATATGGAGTTCCTGTTATCAAAATAACCAGAACAAAAGACTTGATGGTGAGTTGAGTTCTGATGTAGGACTATCAATTTAACTTCAATTGAAACGTGATGCGAAAAAAAATGCTAGACTGAGTCTGACTGACGTCATATGGAGATGAAAAACAGATTCCAAAGGCTGGAAAACCATGTTGACATCTTTGGGTTTCGTCTTAAAATAATTTCTCATCTTAGATCTATCAAAATGAAAGCATTGAAGTTTATGTCTACGTTCAAATAATCTATTTACACTTTGTTTTCCTCGAGATCGCCTGGAAAAGAATCTGCAAAGATTAAATTTAAACACATACTTACAAAAAAAAACATGTCATGCATCCAAAGACGGGTTTTATACTCATTAACTATTTTCGTGATTTCGTCCAGAACTTTTAAGAGATCGCTTCACATTTGACGTGCTGCCAAAACCTTTATGTGTGTGCAACATTGTGTAGATATGACATTTGGGGCAACTTTTTAAATTCTTGAAACAAGTCCATTATTGATTCCTACCATAAATTGTGCTTTATCTGTGCGTTTTCCAACACATCTATTCCAGTTTGTCTTTTCCTTATGCATAATTTCTTCATACCATTAAAGACTTATTCTCCTGTTGTGTGAACTAATAAAGGTTAGCAAAGTAAACCTTCGTCATGAATTTTTTTTTAAACAAACACCATTGATTTGCGAAATTCTCAATTTCAACCTACTGCATTTTAACCCTCTAAAAATGACCTACATTAGAGATTGACAATTCGTGGCGATCCTGACTTTTTTTAAACCACACATATGTAAATGAAACGCATAATTTATGACATATAATAAATAAACAAACACAGCGAGTAGCGAAACTTTTAAAATAACTGTCCATTGCCATTTTTGGTACAAAAAAAAACAAACAAACAATAAATCTTTTACAATTTTACAATTATGTATTTATTGAGTGGGCTTATGAGGAAAATACAACGACTTGATCTGAATGGGCTTATGGGCTAAAGCCTTC
The DNA here is from genome assembly GCA_021533235.1 of Biomphalaria straminea. Classification (NCBI taxonomy): domain Eukaryota; kingdom Metazoa; phylum Mollusca; class Gastropoda; family Planorbidae; genus Biomphalaria; species Biomphalaria straminea. The sequence goes on from JADKLZ010001517.1 coordinate 31,351, forward strand.
TCAGGCTTCTCAAGCTAACGCGGCAACTACTCTGCAAGCAAAAAGAGTAAGAATATGGAAGGCGACAAGCTAAAATAAAGGGGACTAATTCAGCTTATCCAACCGCTTCAGTGAAGTACAAGTTCCTTCCCTTTTTTAAGATCCCAACCATAACCATTATTTTTTTTTCTAATTAATTAAGTCTTGTGTTGTCGGGTGAAAGAGACAATTGTGAAAAATGTCAGCTTCATCCGACTTTGAGTATACAAACATTGGACCAGACACACAGCCAGAGTAAGATGATAACTTTACTTATGAATTGCTTTTCGTCGCTATGGACAAGCTGGCAATGAAAACTTATCGTGCAGTTCTGATAATCTTCTTTGCATTGCAGCTTTTAGGATGAAGATAAAACAAGTTGAACAGACCATTATTATTGCTCGAAAAAAGCGAGAAGTAATGAAGAAACGTAAGAATTAAGATATGTAATGAAAAGGCGTGTTCTGTAATAACTCCCAAAATCTAAACGTGTATTTTTTTCCTCAGTGTGTGTCTGTTGACTACAAATTCTTTCCAGCAGCAACTCAATATCCGGTATCAGGTTTTTCTGCCAACAGTCTCTCCTTCCTCAAGATGACACCTCTGACGTGTTCCTTGGGATGGTCAAGTTTGTTTTTGATTATGTCATAAAGGATGTGCTGTTGAGCGGTGACTAAGTTATGTTGAAAAGACTGCGACACCGTGGAAACTAGTTCAAGAACAGATGACCAATTAACGACAATGAAAAGACAAATAAAAAAAGAGGAGAGGCATTTACTATACATTTGCAGTTTTTTTCTTTGTTTTTTGTTTTTTGTTTCACGTGCAGTCGTTATTGTAAGATCCGCCATACAGTCAAAGAGCTCAAAGTTGAGACTTAAATCTCGAATGGATTCATATTGTAACGAACTTCACTAATCAGGCCTTCTGCTCACACTGCTTAGCAACACAGCACATCTAATACAAGAACTTAACAAGAGCTTCATTAACAACAGTGGCGGTTTAATAACACAAATACATCAACACAGCCAGTTCACAATATTTGTCTACACTAACTTCACATGCTTAACAGGAATAGAACTGTCTAACTAACACAAGTCTCTAGCTCGAATAAGCTACATTTTTAAAACTTATTCTAACACACTCACAGTCCTAACTATCACTGTCTTTCTATCTGCACTCGACTGTTCTCTCCTGGACTGGACTACATCTCTCTAACTGTCACAAAACACACACACTTTCCAAGCTTGGGTCATGCGTAGAGCACAGGTACAGTCACACCAGGGCCAAGCGTTGACCTGTAACCCGCCTTCGCCGCCCAAGCCTGTATCAGTGGGTCTCACACATATATACATTTCAGTTCGCCACTGGAGATGTAACAATATTTTTCAGTTGTATCTCACACAAAAAAGGTAAATTTAGCACCAACGCTATCGCTAGAAACAGTTATAGAATAAGAATACTAGCCATGAGGGGGTAGCCTTTGTGTATGTCTAGACTGTACAATGACATTAGACACATGCAGTGCGTCTCTCTGAACAACAGGAACTATACCAATGAAGTCGAATACAATCGCAATCAACAAAAGGAACACTCAAGGACACCCGCTCAGTGCCTGAGGTATCTATTATAATTTCTTCACTAAAATACCTAGCAAATGCAGTGAACTCATGATGTATTTTTTTTTTGTTGTTGTGAGTGCTCCGTTGATCCAAATCAAAGTTTTGACTCGAACAATGGCATATGAATAACTTTCTTGTATCTCTTCTTTTGTAAACTGGTGGATGTGTTAAGCATGCTATTTTATCGAGTGATGACACCGATCGGAAGACGTTAATACATTTACACTCTTTACTTTTGTTCAATGAAGATATAAATAACATTTATCACATGAAAAGATAATTGGCAAGGATTTCTTTTCCAAGGCAAAAAAAAATATTCTAGAACTTAACTAAATATTATAAAAAGAAATTGTGGCATTTTAAGTCTCGAGATGATTTTTTTTCCTTTGCAACTTCTTGTGTGACTGAAGAGGTCATTCCTTTGTACTTTCATCCTTCTTTCTACAACTATTGTGTATGGCATCTTTAATGCTCGCTCTTCATATGGATCTGTTAAGTGCCACTTTTTTCCCCAGCTGTTAGTGTCGATTTTGAAGAACGTTTGCATACGGTACATCAGTATACCTTAGCAGTGGACGACCAGCGGATCTCCCGCCTTCTTTTAAATCACTATACAGAATGTCTTATGAAAGCCGACTTTGTGGCATCATAATAACTAAATCTATTTCAATTGAAAACAAATCGTCACGAATAACATGCTATAGAATATTTGATACCCTTTTTAGAGCAAAGAATTGCAAGCCTATAATAAAATCGTAGATGGTCGGACATGAACTATAGATTTCCCTATTCTAGTAGCAATAATAGCATATCTTTACAACTGTACTTCAGTGGAAGCACTACTTGTTACACTTTATATATTATATATTTAGACTTAGAAGACGATGTGCAAATTTTTATTTTTCTTGAACATTAACTTATTAAACTCTTTTAATAGTGCATGGACACTAGCAGGGGGGTACATGGTGGTGCACTTTCCCCCCCCCCTGGATTCTACTTCTACGTAATAAGAACAAAACAAGTCTGGAAGATAAAATTCGTTATAAAATATAAATAATTAGCTAAAATCTTACTACTCAGAATTCAGAGGTGTTCATGTACATGATTGGTCATCAATTCCTGATACGTCTATGCTAATCTACTACTAAACTAGCCAATGGAAGCACCAATTGTTCAGTTGCTGTTTAGAAGTTAATTGATTTAATGGTGCGAAAGATTTGACTAGAATTTGGCTACTTAGAATCCAGGGGGGAGCAGATGCACCCCCCCCCTGTGGGCGTCCATGTATAGAGTGACTTTTTTGACATCTCTATTACTCTGTTTGGCTAGCGAATATGTCTGTTAGGCATAAATCCAAAAGCAATATTGAATTTTTCAACTTTTTTTCCCAAATTAACCCCAGAGATCCTTCCTTTTCAAGTTATTATCAGATCCTTCCTATTAAAGTTCTTAAACTGATATCTTCTAGGAACTTTAACAATTCGACCACTTCTGGTTGTTTTGACTGGCACAACAGGTTCTCTAGACGTTGGTCTATAACTGTCTGTTTCGTTTGTTCTAACAGTTTACTGTTCTTTGCCTTCATCGGTATCATAGTACCCAAAGATATCGTGATAGAAACCCTTGTTCAAAAAGCGTTGATTTCTTCTGTATGTTTTCCATCGTTTGTTTATGCTGTAAGATCTGTATGAGGAATGTTTTTTTTTTATGACAACTACTTTCTGCAATGTTTGTTCTAGACGAACTCTCACTTTCTATCCGACAGAGTAATCTTTAGGTAGTTTTGCTTTTGCATCGTATTTCACTTTGCTTTTCATCTGTCGTTTGTTGAGTAATGTCGCATTTTCAGTTACCGATGGTTTCAATAGTTTTGGATCAGTTGGATTAATGTTCCTGAGTCTTCTACTCATCAGCAGCTGTGATGCTTATCGGAGTATTTCTATACTCGAGCAACCTTTCAACTAAATGACGAGAAACTGACGAAACTGATCACCCAATCCAACGAAAAAGCAAAAGAAGGCAGTGAATACTATGGATTCTCTGTAATCAAAACAACCAGAAGAAAGGAAAGACTTTATGGGAAGTTGAGTTCTAATGTAGGACTGTCAATTGAACTGCAATTCAAACCTGTTGCGACAAAATGCTGGACAGAGTTCAAATGGTTATGAAGGACAGATTACAAAGGCTGGAAAAAATGAATACCTTTGGGTTTATTCTTGAACCAAGACACCTGTTGGATGATGACACGCTTATGACAAAATGTGTTACTTTTTCCTGTTTGTATGATGAAATAAATGGCAAATCGCTTGTTCAAAGATGTCATTGATGTACGAGCAGTTTTCATCAACAAATCAGTAATACGATCCACAATAGACATATTGCGGAAACGGGCTTCATATGGTAATTTCGTGTGCTTAAACCTTGCAACCTCCTCCGAATACCGCAAACTCAGGCCCTCTCCCTTGCGTCATTCTCAAAGCTCAAGTTCATCAAAAGCTATCCCAGGAGCACAATGACGCAAAAAAGGCTTATCATGGCTTTAATGTCAGTGAAGTCACAAATACTAGAAAGTATCGATGTAGATAATGCTATAGATGTCTTTGCTGCACAGAATGCATGACGTGAAGAGATATGAATTGAGATTTGTCACGTGTGTATTATTTAGCTAATAAACAACGGTATTATTTATTAAAAGAGTCTTAATGATATTTTTTTTGTTAAGTTTACTGATATACTGAACTATTTAATCTTGGGCTTATATATTTTTTGCATACATTATGTCATGTCATATGTCGAATGCCAAAATGCAAGGGGCCCCCAAAGAGGTCGATCCTACCGGGCCCCCGAATCCCTAGCTACGCCTCTGCTTCACTAAAGTAACCTACGATGACATTCCTTTGCTGTAAATGCACTGATGACTAAGTGTTATCCCCTTGTGGTCGATTCCTGCATTCATAGGCTGCCAATGTAGTGTAAGCAGGAAAGTTAAGTAAAAGCATAATCGGCATCATGCTTTGATTAATGCAGAATTGTTCTGAATCGAGACTAATCGTCTGAATTCGCTGTAGCTTAGCGATTTTGTCATCGGATATACCATGGATATACCTGCTAGCACGTTACGACATTGCAGTAGATCTGTAATATTGGATGAAAAAAAAATAGATCTAAATCAAGATCTATTCAAGCAGGTGGGTTATTTGTTTTGTTGTACAATCGACACCTCTACCTGCTGGTAGTAGCTGTATGACACATTGACCGTAAGGATAGATTGCGCGCTGCCCATTGCGTATTATTCTCCAAACAGGACTTAAGCATCGAATGATTATGTAGATCAATAATCTGTAGGCACACCTGATTTCTGTAGTTATCCGTAAGCCGCATAAAACACTATGGGGGCAGTATGAGGCCCGCGTACCGTATTTTGTCTAATGGACCAAGGTATAGGTAAAACTATGGCGACATTAAGTATAGGCCGATAGACTATATCTCGGTTTTTATCTAATAATAGATTATGATATTTTCCCATTTTAGATGTTTGTTTGTATGTGTTTTGTTTTCTTTTAGGAAAATGAAAGGGAGCACTACCGACCACGACAAAGCGTAAGTAGCTAGACTTGATATCTTGAGTCTACTGATTGATGTAATCATTTATGTAATTTATCTAGATCAAGAAAGAAGTATAGAATATCAATCTTTAGAATAATATACTTGATCTAATACTGTATAATGCAGATATAGAATTAGATAATAATTACATCTAAATGGTAATGCTACGCATCTTCTAGATCTAGATCTGTCGATGTAGTATATGATAATATGCCCTATAACTTATTGTGACATATAGGCCTAGATCTAGAGATGCTCTATAGTCAGTATATGTATACAGACAGGCTATACCCCTATAGCCTAAATAGGTCTATTTGTATAGATATTAATTTGAGCAAGTTGTTGTAGGCCAAACCCAACATATTTCCATAAGGATCAATAAAGTATAAAGCAGTCGTAGTCAAAGAAATAGGATTGTTTAGGGATGTGGAAATAAAAATCTTAATTTTTTTTTAAATACATCTTTAGAACATTCCAATGGTGTAAAAATTATGATTATATGTTCAGCGGTTAGAAAGATATAATGTTTTTTTGCACCGTGTTTATCTACAAAAATTAACACTGCTGAGCCTAATGAAACTGTGTGATAAGAGATTTTGTCACTGACTAAGCAGGGCTAGGCTAGGTAAGACACACCCCCAGGTCAAAGTTGAGATTGAGGTCCTTAGAGCAGGTGGGAAGAGGCTTCGGACATTGTGAGTGACAGATTTTTATGGAAACAGCTTGCCGCGAAATATACCGAACGGCGCCGAAAGGTTTAAGTCAGTAAGAATAGCACATTAGGTTTTTGAAATAAAACTTTTTAATAGCAGGATAATGCACTGTAGATACCTTAGAATATGCATTTTGTTGGCTTTAAATACCGGAAATAGTGCTTGGCATCGGGAACTATCCCAGACTCTTTTGCTGGCAAGGGCGGTGTGTCTATAATTTTCCCACTAACTCAAAAGAACATATTCTAGAGCACAATAAACGTCTTCCGAAAGAATGAAGGATCAGAATTAGATTAATTACGTGCAAACATGCACACACATATACAAACATCAATATATTTTTTTTCGCCAGTGGGGGGAGAAAAATTCCCCCTCTCGAAAAAAATCCTGGCTACGCCCATGTGGCCAGACATTATATATATCTAATAGTGAAAAAAATAACCTTTATACTCTATCCTAGCCTCTGTATCAGTAAAAACAAAATTGATGTCAAAAGACATTAAAAATAAACATAATTAACTTTGAAAAAGTTCCTTATTTAGCATTTTATAGACAATTGTCTAAAGTAAACGATAACATATCTTTAAAGCATCTTACATATCGTTAATAATGTAGAATCTGTTTTGAAGTGCAACTAGTGGGAAAAAAATCTCAAGTTTTTGCCTGGGATTTTTTTTCCCAATACCTAGATTGTTTAACATTCTTTTAAAAGTTCCTAGATATAATTTGTTATATCTTAGCTCAAGCCTCTTACAGGATCTTCGGGGAAACTGGTGGGTAGGGTTAGAACCCAGATTTGAGTGCCTGGTTATGTATTATTGAAGAGATAATTCAGTAATAGAGTATAATGCAACTTATGATGAAGCTCTTCGTGTCTTGCAGAAAGTTAAGCTTGCATTTAAATTAATATATAATATAGGCTAAAATCCAAATGTAATTAAAGTGTTTAATTGCATAATTTATTTTATCTCTGCCTAGTTCACTTATAGTTCACTTTATTATTTTAAATCTCCACTATATCCTAAACTTTTGAATGACCAGTGCACAGACCAAATGTATGCATTCACTCCCCACTTATCTCAGACAGACAACATGCTACACTAATTTGAAGAAGAACATTAGGACCTACCTGTTTATTTCTTATAAAGATTTGTTAATTATTTTAGCTCTCGTGTTTATGTTAGTAATGGTATCACAGCGCTTGAGCCTACATTTTGTTTGTTAACAGCACTTTTAAATAAAACTGTTATTATTATTAATGAAGAGGGGAGGGAGACACCACAGAACATGCCAGAAATAACAACAAGCAGTATAAAAAATATTTATATATTAGATGAAATAAGTATGAAAGACAAATCCTTCACAACACCATAACACAATGACTTATTTAAAAAAAAAATAATTAGGGAATTAAATAAAAAGAGATGAAGGAAGAAGTGATTGTCACCAGTGTATTGTACTATACAGAGGAATCTGTTTTACCTCTTAACTTCTTCTTGAAACTGTCAGGTAGAGTTGAGCCTTCGGCTCTTGGAACTCTAGGCCAGCAAAAGTGAACAAGAGTTCTCTCTCAGTGTACACTGTTCTGTCTGAGGGTCAGACTCGTGGCAAGATGCCGCGTACACTAAGACTCCCGCCATTTTCCTTTTCTATACCAGGCCAACCGTGCGGGACACGCCATTTATGTGACGGCCCCTTTAGGAACAGCGCCTGGATTGTGGTTGTGGGAGCTTTTTTACAACTCCGCGCAGTGCAATGAGGATGCTCTCGCACCTTCTTAGGCACACCCACGGGAGTCTTGTTTTGCTACCCTTTAGCCTAATCATTTCTTCTTATGATCGTTTCCACCTGGGCGCCACTATGAAGCAGGGTAGCATGCCCTGGATATCTTATTACATTAAGTATATTGTACTATATAGAGGAATCTGTTATACCTCATTACATTCAATATATTGTGCTATATAGAGGAATATGCTATACCTTATTACATTATGTGTATTGTACTATATAGAACATAGAGGAATCTGTTATACATTATTACATATGCAAATTGTACCATGGGCGTAGCCAGGGGGGGTGTTCAACCCCCCCCCCCCCAAAAAAAAAAAGGAATTCAACCCTTCCGCAAGGGGGGAGGTGTCGGAATTTAGTAACTAATTTTTTTGCTTTCATTTTGTCAATTTTAGTTGAGATTTTAATACTAAACCACCACTTGCCAGAGCACAGCCAAGGGGTTTTTGAGTTTAAAACCTCGTACCATGGGGTTTTGATTTTAAAATCCCTACCAGGCGCTTTGAGTTTAAGACCCCTACCAGGAGGTTTATTGAAACCCCCTACCAGGGGTCGCAATTTAGTAACTGATTTTTTGCTTTCATTTGGTAAATTTTAGTTGAGATTTTAATACCACTACCAGGGGGTTTTGAGTTTGAAAAAAATGCAAACGACAATCTCCAAGATTTTGATTTCAACCCCCCCCCCCTTCCTTTTTACAAAATTGACGACAAACCCCTTCTTCGATATAAAAAAAGCAAATTACGCACTCAAAATACTATAAGCATAGCCAAATGGGTTTTGAGTTTAAACATTATTCACGAGACATTAAAGCTAAAAAAAATACCTCTTCATAATAAAAAAAAAGCAAATTAGACCTTCTAAAATCTATAAGCACAGACAAAGGTGCTTAGAGTTTAAACACCCCTCCTCCAGATGAGTTTAAAATCCCTTTACAGAGAGTTTTGAGGTTGAAAACCTCTCTCTTCAATATTATTCTAAAGCAAAGTACAGTCACCAAATTTTATCACCGTAGCTAAATTAGGTTTTGGGATGAGCTTCATTAATAAAGTGCAAACAAAAGTCATCTTCCGAAATTGAAAAACACTAAATGTGGCTCAACAAAAATGGTAAAGACGGATTGTAGGAGTCAGTTATAGAGATCGTGTCTAAATCAAGGAAATCATATGCCGAACTGGGAGTCGACCCATTAGTAAGATTGTGAAAGAGCGTCGCGTGATGTTTGCTGGACATGTTCCCCGACATAATTAATTACGCTTAAGAAGAATTGCGATGACGTTGTAGTACAACTTGGCGCCACACTTTCATGGAGGTCCACGGAGAAGTTGGAAAGAGGATTTAGACATTGCCAGTGACAAATTTTAGTGAAAAAAGCTTGCCTAACGTCGCGGGAGGGTCAAAGCAGTAAGAATAGCACAATAGATTTTGGAAAAAAAAAATTAATAGCAATAATGCAGTGTAGATACCTCAGAAAATGCATTTTGTTGGCTTTCAATACTAAAAATAGTGCTTATCGGCTCTAAGCGCTCCCCCAGATTCCCCAGCTGGCAAGATCGGGGAGGCTACAATTTTTCCACTAACTCCAGTAATAACTTATTCTATGTCACAATAAACGTCTTCTGAAAGAATGAAGGGTTGAATGTAATAGAAATTAATGATGTAAAAACACACAC
>JADKLZ010001517.1:40873-51446 GCA_021533235.1 Biomphalaria straminea
GATTTTAGAGTTGATATAATTTTTTTCTTGAACAAAATCTTGTACATTTTTTATTATTACAAAATCAATATACTTGTTTGCTTTAGTTTATAAAGATAAAAAATGGAAAGTGCCTCCAGAACTTTCTTTGATGAGTCTTTGTCAAGCAATAAATGTAAGTAAAATTTCTTAGATACATTGTAAACTTTGAAATTTTCATTTGATTTTAAACAATATCCTTTTGTGTTGAGCGCAGTTTTTTGACATTTTACATACGTATGAAAAGTTTTGATTTTAATTAAGTTAATGTAATTAAGTTAATGTAATGACTTCTTACAAACTTCTTTCCATACAAACTTATTCTTTTAAAAATATTTTTTTCATTAACATTAAATATAATTGACATTTAAAAGGTTTTTAATGTAATTGCTGAAACAGCTAGACAATAAATATGATAAACATAACTTTGCTAGTTAAAAATGCACTTATATCTTGACTAAATAATACCAGGGTGATCAAATGTTCCTAATCTTTACGATAGATCTAAATAGAAATTCTAATTCATTTTACAGTCACAATTTAGCTTCAATATTGGTATATTAACATCACATCCAATACGGTACATATACACAATGAAGCTGCTGCTGGACTTAAAACACAACTTTCCTCTTTAATGCAACATAATGAATAATTCTATCCTTTACCTACTCTAACATACTCCAACTTCCAGCCATGTGACTATAGTTCCCATTATTAGAATACTTTTCATATTTTAGTTTTAGCTTATAATGTAACTAGACGCTATGTTACTGTTTGATCAGTGACACTATCTAGTTATTTTTCTTTTTGCAATATAATTTTAATAGTGTAATGGAATAACAGCTACTAGAATACCAATAACAGTTCTTTATTCGACGCATCTCGCACGACATTGCTTAACTACAAAGAACACACATACATACACACTGGATATAACCTTGACCTTGACCTTCTGACACGCTGGACACACGCAGAAAATAAACAACTCAGTTGCACTACAATCAACCAGCCTAAACATGTTAGGAACATAAACATTTAAATAATATTTAAATAAAAAATGTTAGATTCCTAAAGAGTCATACGTATTCTTACATATACTTACATTTTTCAATAATAGAAAATAAACAATGATGGATTCCTTAGGAGTCATAAGCATCCTTACAGAATGCTACATTATTACTCTATTAAAAAGGCCTTATGTAACCATAAACAAAAAAGTCATACCATAAAGTATCATTCCTAAGGGTGTCATATTAAGCGTATAAATAGTTAATTAGACCATTAGAAATTGTAGTCTTGTGTAATAATGTAGCAATGAATACATTACAAAAGGTCTAGCTAGAAACTTACATTTCATAAGAGTGCCACATTATGTATATCAATATAAAGTTCGACGAATGAATACAATGTAAAACCTTGTAAGTAATTTCTTTGTTCTTGGTCTTAGGTTTAATCTACCAAGACCAATGCTGCCGTCGACATCGGCGGCTCTCGAGCTGGAGACTCAGCCCCTGTATTGCTGTTGTGTAGTGGCCATGACAATTCTGTTTTAGAAGGGCGTACTGGCCATTTATTTTTGTTGACGATGGCTTCTGATAGGTAGCTTTCAGAGCTGCCAGTGTCTATGAGAAATTTCAACATTAAGCCATTGATGTTCATTTGAGCTGACTGTTTAAGTCAAGAAAAATTCTTTGATGAAATTTACATGAAGTTATCACACTGCTCAATGAATCAATGATTTTTCGCAGGCAGCTTTGGTGTCTGTTCTTTTACTCGATTCACAAATAGTTCAGAATTTTAACTTTTTTTCTCACTGATGACATAGTGCATTTCGAGCATTCAGTCATAGAGTGTCTCATTCGACCAGAGAAGGAGCATAGCAACTTAATGGTATTCAATTCCTGGTCTTCAATAGATATGGATGTTTCTAGATGGGAGTGAGTATGCGTTCTCATAGTCCCACAAGATATTTCGTTCGTTGAATTGTAAGCAGCGCATGCGTTGTGGCTGTTTTCTAACACTAGCTTCGTCTTAAGCGTTTTGTAGAGCAAGAGATGTCTTTCCAGTAGCCGCTGTCTAATAGTGTTAGAGGCCAGGAGTCTCTAATACAGATGTCTCTGTGCTGTTCTGCAGTTACTTCTTTAATGTCACAGTCAAGGGCTATGTTTAAAGGACTCGACCATTTGGCCCAGCCGCTGTTTACATGTAGCAACCAAATGTCTAGCAAAAATGTCATTCTTTACCTTATGTAAGTAGCCTTGAGTGTTTCTTTGGCCATCGAATAGGACGATAGATCACTGATGAGCATGTAAACCGTAGAGGAAACGTGATTCTTCAACAACTTTAGTTTAAAGTCTTCATTAATATCCTTGATGGACGACGTAAAATTCTGAAATGTGTCATACAATTTAATCTATTTTTATGAGGCCAGAAGAGTATTTGGATCAATTTCCATCTCTTTGGGTCTGAGTAGTTTATCCATTGTTCATTAAGAATTTCAACACTAATCCAGGCACATAATCTTGTCTAATAAACTGTAATGAAATGATAACGACTAGAATAACAATAATATGGCTTTATTCGACAAGATTACAGTAGACAGTGTATGAGACAACAAGCACATCTCACAACGTTGCTTAACTACTATGTGTATAGTTCCAGAAACACCTGAAAAGTGGACCAGGGGAAACGTGTTAGGATCTGGAGGATTTGGGAAGGTCTACCTCTGCTGTGATAACAACACTTCTTTATTGTTTGCTTTAAAACAAGTCGATCTTGTTAACTTAAATAGCAATATTTCTAAGGTATGTCATATGTAGCACATTTCTATACATAGTATATTAATTTATTTCACTATGTCTCGTCTCTCCCATTACAATCTTGAATTTACATTATGTGGGTTGTTTTGAGCCTTTGTTGTTGTATTGCTACTTGACTGAATGTGGTTAAGTCTCTAAGGCATGCTACCATTTAAGCAAGTAGTCTTTTATCTCATTTAGTGTCCATTGGCTTCTTAAAACAACATTTATAGTGTGTCATTTTAATTTACAAAGACAAGGACAATTTAGTTAGATTAGTAACTGTAAAATTTAATAACAAAAAAGAGAAAAAAACAATTGTTTTTCGTCTTCAGGAAGTTAATGCCCTAATAAATGAAGTTCGGATTCTGAGTAAAATTCAACACAAGAGAATTATTCAATACATTGGCTGTCAAGAAAATGAGGAGTCCTTATCAATATTTCTAGAGTATATGCCTGGGGTAAATTTTACACATATATTTTATTTGCCAAAAGGTCATCTCTCGATATGTAAAATGCCGCAGGATTTTATTTGCCTTTATTAAGTTTAAACATTAAAACAATGTTAGAGAGTTTGTGTTTTCACAAAAAACATAGGCAGTACCAAATATTACCAATGGGTTTGCTTCTGGGTACACTGGTAGAAATTTGAGATGCTATGAATTACAAACTACGAACAACTACAAGCAAATCCTTCTTTACCAAAAGTATTTATTTTAAAGCAAGTTTGCCTGTCATTAGTGTCATTAGATGATTTTCTAATTTTTAACAAACGTGACTAATTTTTAATGATATAAATTTTGTATTAGACAAAGGAATGCATACTGAACATAAATAAACATTCCTTACCTCATTTGGTATCTAAATATAAAAAAAATATTTACCAAATACCACAATAACGTACCGGTAATGTCTTTTTTTCTTGAATCAGTTCCTTTTTTTAAACCACCACCAATCTTTATGGATATTTTGTCTCTGTTTTTTCACCATTAGGGCTCTCTTTTACAACATATAAAAGAGTTTGGCCCCCTGACGGAGGCTGTAGCAGGGAACTATACATATCAGATATTGGAAGGATTGGTGTTTCTACATAAAAATAATATTTCCCATAGGGATATTAAAGGTACCAATTGTTTAATTTATTCTATAGACATTTATGTATTTGGCATATTTATAAAATATTGCAGAACAGTGGTGATAGTCAAAAGCTTCTTACTTCCAAAATTAGTAAAATAATAATGTTTTTTTGTTTTTTTTTAATTTTAAACACTAGGTTTATATTTTGCCTTTCTTGCACTGAAGATTTTAGACTTATCATCTTGTGATTGCACATTTAAATAGCTGAGATTATAAAGACATATTTTTTTGTTTTGTGCATGAATGACTGCCTGTAGCATGTAATCTGGACTATCATCCTGCCTACTGCCATTTAATTTTCATCCTTCTGGAGGTTGAGTTTTTAGGCTGTTGTAAGCTTCAATTATGATGAACATTCAAAAGATTTAAAACAAGCAAATATAAATACAAGTTTGTTCCCTATTTTTCTAAAGCTTAAATCAACTTACTCTGTCTTTCACGGTGGAATCTTGTACAAATTATTTCTTCCATTTCCCATTCGTAGAAATAGAAACTTTTTACAATTATTGACAGCTATGTCAACACCATAGACATAAATAAATATAGACTGGCCGATAAAAGAGTTTTATGAATCTAAAATTTGTGACTTGAAATGTGTATACTTTATTTATGTCTATGAGTTTTGTTTAATCTCCAAGACTGAAGATCATGCAATTTTTCATTTTTTTTCAGAATTCGGGAATCCGAATACAATAGATATACATGTTTTCAGTTACATAAAGCTATTTCCTTTTTCCAGTCTATATTTTTTATATCTATGGTCAACACTTAAATCAATAAAAAAAATTAACATATAAGTTAGTGAAATATTCGTAATTGATTTTTTTAAAATAGAAAATGTACTAAGCTAATAGAATACAATTAGGTCATTAGCTAAAAAAATTTAAATATAGACTTTTTTTTAAAGATTATTAATTACTTAAAGAGCTAAGAAGCTAAAACAAGAACGTCGTTGTTTGTAATGCGTTCTTGCCACCGGATGTCCATGATGTGTGCAAATACCTTTGGTGGGAGCGTTCAAGAAGTCTTAGTTGCTTACTATAAGGTATAGATATCTCAGATCCACAAAGAGGTGTTGAGAGAACCATTGTTTGGTAGACACAGATTTTTGTAGTCAGGTGGAACAATTATTTTTCTCCACACTCTTGCTTGGAGACGTCCAAAAGCATGACTAACCCTGATGCGTCATTTGATACTATGCTTCTAAGATATGTGAAGTCTACCACATTAAGAGATGCCTATTAGCGGTGATCTTTGGGGCTGAGTAGATTTTGTTTGGTGACTTCTGGAACATGAATTCTGTTTTACTTAGGTCTATAGTTAAACCAAAAGAGGAGGCAGCGTAATGAGAATTCGGTGACTGCGAGTTGGTTATCATTAGGAATGGAATAGTTTACATTCATATTTGGCCTCAGTGGGTCCCGAACTTTCTTAAGCCCCGCGCTAATTCTATGTGTAAATTATTAAAGTAAATCACTTTAACTTTAACTAGGGTTCCCCTGGTCTCCTTATTTTCAAGGAAATCCTGGAAATCTCCTGAACTTGCAAAATATACTAACAAGTCCTAGCAATCTACTGAAATTATGAATATCTTCTGAAACATTTCATTAAAATAGACACTATTGTCGTTTTGAGGTGTCTATCGATATGGTAAACACCAGTCCTACACAATAAAAAAAACTGCATTGTCAGCTTTCATTTAATAAATATGTAATGCAGAGACAAATTAATTTTCTAATATAAAATCTTAATTTTCTTTTCACTTTTAATTATTATCCCTACCCTGACTGGGCAGCGCGCAATCCATTTTAAATTGGGCCCCGCAAATTTTCGGGCTGGGCCTGGGTATCATGTTCAGTGTGTGCAAGTTGGGCGTAGATAAGCTGTGTTATGATCATTTACTAATTTTTGGTATGGAACAGTAGACTTCGAAGCTTCAACACATTGCAATAATTCACCAGCAAAATAATAACTAAGTAAAAGCTATACCTACTGGTCTATACAAATAAAAAGCATAAACAATTAATAAAGCCTTAGAAACACAATAACTAATCATACACAGACAAATTCGATTTCTTATTTTCTCTTCCTTAGTTTCAAAATAAATTAATCTACAATAAGACGTTGCGCAAATATTCAATCAGGCCAATTGATTCATTAAAACTTGTTCTTGTTTGCGAAGAAATGTCTTAGTGTTCTACTGTGAGCCTAGTGACGTAAGCGGTGTCAAGTTTTTTTTTTCCTTTGATGTCATAGAAAATTTCATTCATAAATCATTCTAGACAAAATTAATTTTTCGATAATAAGATATTTTCAAACTGATAAAAAGATCGACCTCGAGTTTTCCCGATCTTTCTGGGATGGCTTTCTATTTTTGCCTTTCTCATTCCCATTTCTTCCTTTAATGTTTAGCATATTGAGTTATTTTAACACACTATTACGGAAGCTAGCTTATTGTGTTTAGTGTTAAAAGTTTGTTTTATATTGTAGGTTTTACTTATAATATCAGGTGTCCGAGCCTTGCTCGGTTAAATAAATGCCCTGCCCTGCCTGACTGTCTGACAATACCGGCTTGCCATCCATCCATCCCAGTGGTGCTACAGCCCGTGGTCTGGTTTTAGTTTTACACATCCCTTCATTCATATCTCTAAACGCGTTCTTGTTTGCAAAGAAATATTTTAGTGTACTACGGTAAGCCTAGTGACGTAAGCAGTGTTTTTCCCGTTTACGTCATGTTTTCATTCATAAATTAAAAATTAATGTTACTACATTGAGACATTTTCATATCGAAATAACGGTCGAACTCAAGTTTTCCCGATGTGGCCAGTGAGTTGAGAATTTTTTTTCTCACTAACATGCAGATACGTTGAAATTTTAAAGAAAATCGTTAGAGCCGTTTTCGAAATAGAAGATATTTATACAAGAATTGCTCGCTTAATAGTATAGGATTATCTAATAAAGTAATTTCACCTTACAGCCGCCAACATTCTCAGAGACACTGTAGGTAACATCAAACTTACTGATTTTGGAGTTTCTAAACAACTTCAGAGTATTTCGTGTGCATCTGGTTTAAACACAACAATTGGATCACCTAAATGGATGGCCCCTGAAGTAATCAAGGGGGAAGGATATGGTCAGAATGCAGATTTATGGTATGTTGTAATTTAGTTTGCAAGATATTTTATGATTAAGACTTAATCTTTTGGCCCTTAATTTTCTTTTTTTTTACCTCTGAGAAAATAATTGCATGTTAGGTATTGTTCAGTCCTTAAAAAAAAAAACAATAGTGTTGTGATTATGAAATACATAATGTTACATCTCCAGTGGCGAACTGAATGTGTGTATGTGTGAGACCCACTGACACGCACAGACGAAGGCGGGTCACAGGTCAACCAAAGACTGTCCCTAGTGTGACATGTGCTGTGCGCATGTGAGCCGAGAGCTTGGACGGACTAGATCTGTGTGTGTTTGACAGTTAGTGTTGCAGTCCAGTACGAAACAGAGTGGACTGGTGTTATGAACAGGCTTTGAAAATGTAGCTGTACGCGTTATAGATGATTGTTGTGTTAGTTAGACAGTTGTATTGTTCTTAAGCATTTGTAGTTAGTGGAGCCAATTGTGTCGTATTGGCTGTGGTGTATTTGTTATTAAACCGCCACTGTGTTAATGAAGCTCTTGTCGTTAAGTTCTTGAGTTAGATGTGTTGTTTTGTTGTTAAGCAGTGTTAGCAGAAGGCCTGAGAAGTGAAGTTCGTTACAATATGTTTGATTTTTTATTTTATTTTTACATATTGATTGATCATTTGAACATTTATTCAGAACTATGGCTTTCGGGTGTCACCTTAATAATAGTAATAATTTTATTTATATAGCACAGTTAACGAACATAAAATAAGTTTAGGGGACCACATGAAGGGATTAAATGTATAATTAGTAATAAAATTGGTTGGTGACAACATTATAATAATTAATAAATTTGTAGAATGTCTATATATCTTTTTTCGTAACAAATTACATAGACTTTAAATTCTAATCATGTTTATTTGATCATAGTAAATAATGAGCGTTAGTCACTTATGTAAACAAAACATGGTCAAAAAGTTTATACAATTTGGTTTTTGTGTATCAGGAGTGTAGGTTGCACTGTTGTTGAAATGTTGACCGAAAACCCACCATTCCCTGACCTAGAATCTGCGGCTGCTATCTACCACATAGTCAATTGCAAGCACCCAGACTATAAGTTGCCAGCTGGCACGTCTGACATTGTCAATGAATTTCTCAAAATAACATTTCAACTGGATAGTTTAAATCGAAAGTCTGCAGCTGAGTTACTTCATCATTCTTTTGTTACAGGTATGTGTACTTCAATTTTCTAAGAACTACTCTAATTTAGCAAAATTCTGCAATTTAAATTTAGTTCTTTCTCATTTATCAATCTTATATTAACACATTCAGTACTTAAAATGGCAACAGACCTGACATCTGGAAGATTTGGGACATACCTATGAAGATTTTTAATATTATTTAAAAAGCATCATCAGTGATTTTTTTCTTAGGAAGACTTTAATCAATTTTATTTCTTTTAGAAGTGTCAAAAATGACAGAAAAGAAGTTTTTGATTCAAATAGTAACTTTAGTAAGCCTTATTGTGGAGCAGATAGAGCAGATAATGTAGAGGTCATCTGTTTCTGTGGCCTACAGTTTACAAGGGTATCATGTGGACAGCACAATGACCGACCGCCTTTACTTTCCCCAACTAATGTCAGGTATCCATTAGAGCTGGGTGGACTCATATGCACTTAAAGATCTTGAAATTACAAATCGCAGTATTCACAAGGAACCATGTCCGGTTCAGAAGCCAAGTACTTTACCAATCAACCACTGCGCATCCAGTTATTCTAGAGTCAAAGTAAAAAAAAAAGTAAAGTTCCCCTTTCAGACCTTGTGGTCTATAGGGCAGATGATGTAAAGGTCATCTGATTCTGTGGCCTACGGTTAACGAGGGTATCATGTGGCCAGCACAACGACCAACCGCCTTTACTTTTCCCCAACTTATTTCAGGTACCCATTAGAGCTGGGTGGACTCAGAGGCGCCCAAGGATTCCGAAATAAAAATCCCAGTCTTCACCAGGATTCGAACCCGGGACCCTCGGTACAGAAGCCAAGCGCTTTACCGCTCGGCCACCGCGCCTCCTAGTTATTCTAGAACTGATGTAAAATACAGCTTTGAGCTTTGATCTTATAAGAATTAAATATTCACATTTGACAAGAGTAACAGCATTAGCAAAGCAAATTAGTTTAGAGATACTTTATGACATTACTAAAAAGTAAAACAAGCAGTGATACATAAAATACTAAAACATAATTTACAGATATAAAAAATATATTGTAATAAAATACTTAGAAAGAAACAAATATAAGGCACATTTTTTATTCCATTTGCTTGAACATTTTGTACAACAGCTCCTTTTTCCCCGGTACTATTAGGGCATGCACTGGATTGCCTGAATCAGTCAGGAAAACCAAAGTCTTAGCAGAGATTATGTCTCTAATTAACATGTATGACTAGATTAGCACATGGATGTGTGTAGGGTGTAATTATCTTGTTAAGACGTCTGTAATTTATAAGATAACATAGATGCATGCCCAACTAAATTAACACATCGAAATGCTTAGGTCATAGTTAACTTCTCTTTGAAGGAACATTTGTAATTTATAAGATAGAATTTTTGACACCCTGGAGAAAATAAAATTTATAAAGCTGTGAATAGAAAGATGTGTATCGTGAAGTTATTCATAATTAGGAAAAGATGGATGTCCATGTGTAATGAAAAAAGAGAGAAGAAATAAATAGATATATATTGTTTGTTTGTCCATCTTATTTGATAAAATGCAGTGCTAAAAAAATTATATCTTAAAAAAAGAAAAAGATATTTTTTTCTTTATTGTAATCGATTAACATTTTGTTTTGCCTTTTATAAGGACAATATTTCATTATAATGTCATCTTCTTATGAATCATGCTTAGCATCAGGGAAATTACAAAGTTTTAAATAGTAATGACAGAATTTACTAGTATGAATTTAGACATGCATTAAAAAGAATAACAAATCATATTAAGAGAACGATTAGTTTTAAACTTAATTTGTTATACATCCTAAATGATTGGCTTAATGGCTTTTTTTTTTTTTCAGAGAACCTGAATGCAGCATTGAAAAAAAAGAAAAAAAAAGAAAGTAAGATAGAATAAAGTTTGTAAATAAAAATTACCAGAATAAGTTAATTTTAATTGCCTTGATATGATAATCTTCTCTCCTTAATTTAGATTTACAAATAATAACTTTTTAAATACCATTAAATATAAAACACAACTGTAATAAATGTGTCATATAAAAATGTAAAACAAATGTTTAATATTGTTGTAACTCTAAGGTAGACAACTTAAAGCAGTTTAACAGGAAAAATAATAGTTGTTGTTTATTTACAGTGTAATCACATAACAGGTATTAGCCTTCCAAGAGTCTCTCTACTAATTATTATACCAGTCCTTTATCTTATCTTATCTTATATAATATAGACGTTACTTCAAAAAAGAAGATGATTACGTCCTACGCGTCATGCA
>JADKLZ010001517.1:60863-84988 GCA_021533235.1 Biomphalaria straminea
AGGTAAGAATGTATACTTTGTTTATCTTGGTATAATATATTGAAAAAAGAACTGTTACCATATTTTTATAAGCCAAAACATTTGTAGTTGTTGTATATTAAAGACTATTTGAAATATGTTATTTGAGTAATTTTTTTGTTATATCTGCTAACAAAATTTATTTTATATGAACTATCACAATGTCCATTTTATCAATGTGACTTATCACTTATTGCATGCAAAGAGAGTTTCTGCTTTACATCATTTTCTTCAATAAACAATTTAGCTTGTGTAATTAGGTTTATCAAGAGGCACATTTCTATTTTAAATTTCGTTTAAGAAATTACACTTATTTACAAACTAAATTTTTTCCATTGCCCCAGTGCCCCAACGGTCCACCAGACTAAGGGATAGGTAACAGGTAACAAACTAAAACAAAAGGAAACGATGGTAGAAATAAAAATCGATGCAATTATTTGTTGACCTAACCATTTATTTATTTAATGAATCTGTAGTATACCGGCTGTATCTTTAACACTTGCTAATAATAATTAAAAAATATAATACATGAAACATGTTTATCAAAATAAAATAAGTAATGAATATGTATGGACACCAGAACTATTGGCTCTAGTCACTTACTCAATAGGGTCCGTTAAAAAGTGTGCAAGTCCTTTGAGGTATTCAATTATGGTTCTGTTAGTGAGTTTGTTCAATTACATAGATTCTATTGTCTTTGTCAATATACTTTTTTTTTTGGTTTGAAGGTGGCAGGTCTTCCCTGATATAATAATAATAATCGTTATTGTCCGTATGGAAATTTGTCTTACAATTTGTGCATTACACCAAACAAAAAAATATAACTATAAGAAACAAAAATGTACATTCACACAGACTCACTGATGCTTTAGATATGAAAAGTTTATATCAGATTGTTGCTGTTTAATGATTTGATTACCAGGGGAACAAAAGAGTGTATGTGTCTGTTTGTCTTTGCTATCACTGTCTTGTATATATTGTTAATTTATATGGTCACGGTCACAGCTCGTATCACATCAATGAACGTATCTATTTTTTGTTTTTCTGTTTTATATTAATTGTGTATGTGAAATGAATTTTTGCACGGAAATTCAGGGAAGTCTTAATTTTTTTAAATTTTGTCCAGCTTATTTAGCTAAGGTTAAACTAGATCTTTTTTTTATTGTGATGTTCATATATTTAAGTAAAAATAGAAGTTTTCTGTTAAAATCTAGATAGCTCGTTTTCGTATAATTTATTTGACTTGATTGTTATGACCATGACCTTAATATTATCTATTACCTCTGCACTTAGCCTACCTGTTAACTCAATGCTTATGCATGTTCGTTCGTAACTACTAGGAGGATCAAGAAATAAATTATAAATATCTTTTCAATTTTTTTGTTGTTACTCTTTTTTCTTGAATTGTCAAATAGTTAATTTTTTCAAATAACTTTGTAACTGCTTGGTTAGTGGTGGTTGCGTGATAAAGCTCTTTGCTTTCGAACTGCTGGGTTGAGGGTTCGAATCTCAGTGGAAGCTAGGATTTTTAATTTTTTGATTTTTACTTAGACTTAGGTCCTCAAGCCCCGTTCGGCGCATTGGGCTATCTCCATTAAGATCTGTCATTGGCAATGTCTAAAGCCCCTCCCACCTGGTGTCCATTGTTCTGAGGTCCTCCATGAAGTTGTGGCGCCAAGATATACGAGGACGTCTTTGTTTGCGCTTTCATGGTACTGGCCTCCATGCCATCGCAATTCTGAGTCTTCCCAACTCTAATGTGTACCTGACATTTGTTGATGAAGGTTGTGAAGGTCACATGGCTTACACTTTAAACTTCGGCAGGGTCTGATTTAAAGGAGTGCAGACGGAGGTACAGCCCAGGAATCTCCACAAAAGAGCGGCCTCCACAATAGAGATATAAATAAAAAAAAAACGAAATTGTTCGAATCATATATTAGATTGAATACTTTCAAACATTTTATTTTTTTTTGCATTTTTATGACAAAAAATTACATCTAAGGTTGGTAGCACAGTGTTGGTTAAGAAGTGACGGCTGGCAGCGTGCTCCTTATACTATAAATGCATGTCCGGATTTACGGCAATATCTCAACCCCGGGCACAAACCTAAAAAAAAAACTAACACTTCTTGACTAAAATTACATGTAAAATATTTTTTGAGATATAAAATCACATAAAATATAAAAGTAATTTATTTCTTCTAAAATCATCTGCCCTATAGGTCTAGATAACAAGCTCCGAATGGGTACTTTATTTACTTCTGGATATTTCTGGATATGTTAGCCTAGTATATATTTTTACATCAGTGTACGTTTCCAGTAATGGTAATGGATATTGTTATCTTATCACTTTAAGTACAACAAGGGAGATAACACTAAGAAAGCACAACCGATTCACAAGAAAACTAGAACAAATACAAAATAAAGCATTGAAATTTATATCAAACGAATATTTAAATTTTATTTTTGTAACACTATTAGCAAAATCATTTAACTTTGAGACACTTCAGAACAAAAGAAAAAAAAAAAAGTAAAGTACTTTAGATACATTGGCCCTAAAACACTAAACCGTAACGTACAAACAGAAAAACAAAACCTAATTAAATACTAAAAAAGTATACATAACAAGATGTACTTTCATCCACCCATGTGATCACATACATTATCATATCATAAAAGTGAAATGCGTAGGAAGCAATCTTCTTCTATTATGAAGTAACGTCTATAAAATATAAGATATAAGCACTCTACTATCGCAAGGTCTGAAAGGTGAACTTTAACTCTACTACCTATAAAAAGCTTCAAATGGGATGTGCCTTAAATAAACTCTGACAACCAGTCCAACTTTTATGAGGTGAAACCTAGAGGTTAGCTAACTGAAAGAAATCAACAAAGCTTCAAATCACTGTTAGAGTCATACCTTTGTGGTAATCTACTAACATGGACAGGTGAGGAACTTAATTCTGAAGAATCGATTTTTACAGATTTAGATTATAATATTTAGAGACGCGTTGGCAGAGTGGTATAGCTGGGGTCCCGAGTTTGACTCCTGGTGAAGGATTTTTAATTTCTGGACTTTTGGACTCAGCTCTAATGGGTACCTTACATTTGTTGAGAAAAAGTAAAGGCGGTTGGTCATACTGCTGGCTACATGACACCCTTGTAAACCGTAAGCCGCAGAAACAGTTGACCTTTATATTATCTACCTCAGGGGGTGGGCAAATTACTGAGCAGGCCACCTGCGGCACGCTAGAGTGTTTTATGCGGCAGGCGGAAACATGCAGAAATACGTTGTGCCCATAGATTATACATATTAAAATGCAAATATATGTTAATAATAGATAATTTTAAATATCTATATATTTAATTTTCAAAGTCGACAAAAGTTCAAAAGTTCAGCCGAGTAAGCAACAACAAGCAACAACAAGTAACAACAAGTAAATAGGGAAGATCCCATAGCGCAGCATGGTGTGAATGGAAAATGATGTACACAAATCCGCAATATTTTCATTCACAAAATAGCATAGCATGCTTTTTTTTTTTGAATGAAAGTGGTGTAGATAATTCTCTTCTTCTCAATTTGTCATAATATTTAAAGTATTTCCAGATTATTGTGTCGTAAGACTCTTGAAACTAGAACGACAATACACAGATAGAGTCTACTCTCGGGTTTGACTATAGAAGTACAATAATTAATATCACAAATTACGTTAAAATAATAATTTCACTGGCTTCCTCCTTTTAATCTCACTTCCATTTCCGGATATTTATCTATATAGACTATTTCCGGATATATATATATATATATATATATATATATATATATATATATATATTTATATATATATTTACTTTACTTTTACTTTACAAAAGATTTTAATAATTTCCGGAGATTTCCAGAACTTTTTCGTAGGCCTATATTTAATAACATTTCCAGGGGCTCCTGGTAAATCAAGAGGCAGCGGGAAATCTGTTATGTTATAAAATGGTTTAATTTAATAATTTATACACATAAATATTAGCACGGGTCCTAAGAAAGTGCGGGACCCACTGCGGTCGCATATGTTGCAGTGCCTAAGGCCTGCCCTGCAAAATAGCGGCGTATGCTATCGACTAGTATATATATATATTATTAAAACTTCTGAATCTTATCAATTATGTTAAAGGGCCTAACTGTAACGTAATTCTAAATAGTTTAATTAAACCAGTGCGATTGGTGCCGGTACCCAATGATTGGGTGCCAGTACTCAGTAGTTGATTGCCTAACTTTTAACTACTAAAAATTATTAATATACTTTAATATACAAGAAAAGTACTAATCATTTTTAGAATTAAAAAAGCCCTGGTTTAAAATAAACGAAGATGTTTCTTATTAGCAATAAGTCGTAACATTTAGTCAAATACACAAACCGAGGTCAGCATCTGTTTAATGATTTGAAGAACTTTGTTGAAAGTGTTGGTTTGGAACAAGATTGCGAGTGTATCTACCGATGGAGCACGAGCTTTGCTGAGAGTTTCTGTAAAATAAATCAAAGAGTAATATTTCAAACAATAACAGAGTAAACTGGAAAGTTTGCAGTGAACATCGAACATATTGTTCAGCCAAGTATCTCGGTGATCAAACTTATCAGAGCTAGGGGCTCTTAACCAAAGGCAGTTCCGAAAGGTACTTGAAGATTTGGAAACAAAGCATTCCGATAACAGGTAGCACAGTAGTATCTGGCTTAGCATGGGTAAGGTATATGCGGCATGCCATTCCTGAAATTTTTTTAAATAAGACCCTCTATAAAAAAAGGTTGCCGACCCTTTATAGATCACTTATTTACTTATTTATTCAGTGTAGTTTTCTTATTTTAGTTTCTTCTTTCTTCGCCTACTCAATATTTGTGACAGGAAGGAATGGAGAAAGACGGTCAACCAGTCTTGGTGCCCCAACGGTCCAAAAGACTACGTGACAGGTAAAGGTAAAATATTTGCAATGTGCGAATGTTAGTATGTAGTGTGTGTGAGAGACAACAAGAAAGAGGTATATTCTCTACTCTGTAACAAATTAATTGTAATGGAGACTAAAAACATACTTTTGCATATCATATAAGATTTTTATAGACGTATTTTTATTGGTTTGCTAGTAGAGAATAATGTTTTTATTTTCAAAAGTGTACATCAAATAAAGTCATTGATATACCCAGTTATATTATGTGTAATGTTCTAAATATAAAATGCTTATCGCTCCATGGCCTCGTTCCTGTTTCAATTCATTGCACTAAAGGGAGTGGCTTACCCTTGAGATTGATTATTTTTTTGGAAGTCAAGTTTTGTCTCAAAGGAACGGATTTTCGTTTACAGTAAAAAAAATATATTTTAAGTATCCAATGTGGAATTTTAGTCTTGATTCTCCTCCAAAAAAACTTACATTTTAGCGTAGAAACTCAGTGTTTCCCAAACTTTTGACTAAGGCATACCCTTTTTTATTTTTCTGGCTTGGATGTTATGTTAATGTTAAAAGTCATCTACTCAGTATTATCGATTTAAATCAGGGTTATAGTTTTTTTTTTTCCAAGCTCATCTGCGAACTGTTCCAATGCTCTGTTATGCATTTCAGAATATCAGAATTAATTTAGTAGCCGAATATTTGTTATAAACACTTGAAGAGAGGGAAAGCAGTCTACTTCTCCATTTCCAACTTTTATTTTCAATCAATTTAGTTTTGCGAAGGAATCGTTCGCTTTATCTTGACTGTAAAACAATGATTTTTTTTTCTCATTGTAGCGATAAGCCGAGACAGTTAAAATTTGACAATATATCTGCTAAATATGCTAGCTACTTGACTTAATCCCGTGTCCTCAACGTACTCCCAGGGGAGCGCAGGGCCGAAACCACCTCTCCACGAACTCGGTTCTGAACAGCTTTCTTCATCTGCTCCCATGTCATTCCAGTACTCTCAGCTTCACTGATGACTGACCTCTTACAGGTTTGCTTGGGTCTGCCCACTTTTCTCTTTACTTGTGGGTTCCAGTCAAGATATGCGAGCTAACAAATCCAATTCTAGTCATGCCAACTATTTCTCAACTCAGATCTATCAATATGAAAACATTGAAGTTCTATGTTCAAATAATCTATTTACAATTTTTTTCCTCGAGATGGCCTGCAAAATTGTAGTTAATTTCTCAATTGTAGTCATACTTTATTTATATTTGATTAGATCAATAAAATGTATCTTATCTTAAAAGAATCTGTAACGACTACATTCTTACACATTCTTGCAAAACAAAAAAGTTACGCATAATGTAATTAACTATTTTCATTCTTTCATCCGGATTTTTCTATACATCGATGGGCAATTTGCGTGCTGCGAAAGCCTGTATGTATGTGCAACATTGTGTAGATATCACATTTAGGGCCACATTTTGAATTCTTGCAACAGTCTAATATTGATTCCTACCGTAAATTGTTCTTCAACTGTGTATTTTCCAACACATTTAAATTCTAATCAATGTTGTTCCTCTTGCATAATTTTTTCAAAGCATTAAAGATATACTCTCCTGTTCCGTGAACTAATAAAGGCTGGCAAAGTAAACATTCGCCATGAATTTTTAAAATCAAAAACGCCATAGATTTGCAAAATTCACAATATGAAACCACTGCATTGTAACCCTTTAAATACGACCTACATTAAAGAGTGACAATTCGTGGCGATCCAAAGAATTTATAAATCACACATATTGAAATGAAACACATAATTTAGGACAGGTATAGTCAGTCTTGGACTGGACCGCCGGGACACCGGGAAATTCCCGGTGGGCGGCGGCTGCCAACTGCCAAAAGAAAGTTATTATATTTTTAATTTTAACTGAAATTACCGTTGATTATATGATAGCTTCTAATAATAGTTTGTATTGAAAATAACCAAACTGAAACAGCAAAATCATTAGGCCCTACTTTACGTTACGAGGTTGCTTGTGAGAAGTCGTTTTCAAAATTGAAATACATTTCGAATAGATTTAGAAATTTGCTTAGCCAGTCAACTTTACAATCATTCATGCTGATGTCTTGTCAGAAGGACCTTCTTCCAAGAATCAATAACAATGAAATCATTGATGTTTAGCATCGACTAGTGCAGGGGTGGGTAAATTACGGTTGCGGGCCACATGCGGCCCGCAGAAGGGTTTTATGCGGCGCGCGAAAACATAAATAAATCGTTGTAAACATTAGAGACATTATTAAAACTTTTGATTCTTATCATTTGTAATGAAGAGGCTAAAGAAACATTGTCTCCAAACGTCTTTCTAAAGAGTTTTGAAAAAAAACGTACATTATATTCAATTACAATCTATATATATAATCCACAAAGAATTAGGTCAGACAACAACAACGAGTAAATAGGTAAGATCCCCTGGCGTACGCACCACGGTGTGAATGGACCCAATCCGCACCGCACTATTTCATTCACAAAATAGCATAGAGACATAAAGAAATCTATAGACCGGGAAAAGGAAGTAACTTCGTGAAAACACATGTATATATATATATCTACTATTGAATTACAAAAGATTTCAATAATTTCCGGAGATTTCCAGGACTTTTTCGTAGGTCTATATTTAATAACATTTCAGGAGATATCGCAGGGGCTCCTGGTAAATCAAGAGGCAGCGGGAAATCTGTTATATGTTATAAAATGGTTTAATTTAATAATTTATACATCTAAAATCTGTTCCTAGATCTAGATCTAGATCTAAAACTCGAATTCAACTCTAAGAAGATTATGGAACTTCTCTTCGCAAGTATATAGCACATGAACATATTAATTATATATAGTCCATTTAATCAAATTAACATTCAAATTTGTTTTTCTAAAGCATTGTTACATGAGTGCAGCTATATTCTTAATATCGCGTAAATTAAGGTCAATTAGCCATTTTTTTAAAATCTCCATTCATAGTATTTTTCATTCATGAATTCACGCATTTTTACTTATAACAAGCAAATGGGAAGATCCCATGGCGTACGCACCACGGTGTGAATGGGAGATAATATATCCACTATTTTCATTCACAAAATAGCATAGCATATTTTTTTTTTAATTTAAAAAGATTTTAATAATGTCCGGAAATTTCCAGAACTTTTTCGACCGGCGGCATAGCATTTAATAACATTTCAGGAGATTTCCAGGGTGCTCCCGGTAAATCAAGAGGCCGCGGGAAATCTGTTATGTTTTATAAAATGGTTCAATTTAATCATTTATATACCTAAAAAATTAGCACGGGTCCAAAGAATGTTAGGGACCCACTGTGGTCGCATATGTTGCAGTGCCTAAGGCCTGCCCTGGAAAATAGCGGCGTATGCTATGCCGCCGGTCGACTAGTACTATATAATACTATAATATACAATACTATATAAATTCTGTAAAAGACATAAGTCCAGGCCAGTATTTATTCAATGCTATGGAGAACTGTGTAGAAAGAGTTGGGTTGGTTTGTATAAGATGTCAAGGGTAAAAACTGATGAAAAACAACTTTTTAAATAACATAAAGAAAATATCCCAATCATAAACTAGTAACTGGAAAGTTTATACAAAGCTACAATAAATTCATTATATTTCAGGGAGGAGAACATATTCATTTAAGCTCAGAGGCCGTCACAAGGCATAGTCAAAGTATGTTGCTGCTAAGGTCAATGATTGTTAAATGGCTCGCACAGGAACTACCGTTTGATATTACAGAAAAGGAATAGCGAAACTTGTACTCCATGTTATTGTTCGAAGTACATTAGGTCTTTAATAAATTGCAAAATTTTATTTTTTTCTCCCTTTATTTTGTATATTCTTATTTTATTCGGGGCCACCGAATTCACACCGCCAATGGCCTCCAATTATCCAAGGCCAGTCCCGACTGGCAGTTCCAAAAAGTATTTGAAGATTTGGAATTAAAACATTCTGATGTTTGGTAACACAGTTGTATTCACTGGCCAATTATTAGACAAATATGGAATTTAAAGGAAGAAATTGTTAGGTTCCCTGATGGACATTGACTGTGACCCCTTCCTAGTATCTCTAATGAAGAGTTGAGGACAAGCTTCATGTTTATCATCGGAAGCATTGTAATTTGTTGTATGAACATGAAATGTATGTGCATCTTTGATCCTTTCAAACAATGCACACACCCCTGCCCTAGTGATACGATTAAAAAACAGTTATACTAGTTAGTGGTGTATAAATATTTTAGACTCTCTGTTTCTTATGTTTAGGTTGTTAAAACTAGGAGTTATTTAACTGTTTAATGTTGTTTCTCATAATTACGAATTTGAACATGTAATAAATAAAAACATTCTTATTACTTAAAGTAGTGTTTTTGAACTTTAAAATGTCATTATTATTATTATATATATGGAATAGTTATAGAAACTAAAGAAAAATATATAACAATTAAATTAAATTAAAAATAAGTAGTAATATTAAATTACTGAAAAAAAATTATATGAAGCTAATGATGAAATGGGCCGCCGCCATGACCAAATTTCCCGGGCCGGTTTTTTAAGCCAGTCCGACACTGGGTATAGTCAACACACTACATATAATTGTGTAAATTTTGAAACAACTGTCTTTTACCATTTTTTTATTGGTACACAAAATGCTATAAATCTTTTACAACTGCGCATTTATTTTGTTGGCTAATGGGCAAAATTTATGAACATGTATGTGCACAAAATTCAAAATATAAACCTTCTCATTTTGTGATTATCGCAACATTTCTATTTAAGATTTAAAATATTTAAAGATATAAAATTTAAGCTATTAAAAAATGTAAATTTATAATCAATAAGATTTTTTTTTGATTAACTAACATAATAAATTGTTATTTAAAAAAAAATTATATTTAATAATGTGCAACGCGTGTGAGGTGTGGTGGCTAAGCGGTAAAGCGCTTGGCTTCTGAACTGGGGGTCCCGGGTTCAAATCCAGGTAAAAACTGGAATTTTTATTTCGGGATCCTTGGGCGCCTCTGAGTCCACCCAGTTCTAGTTGGGAAAAAGCAAAGGCAGTTGGTCGATGTGCTGGTCAAGCCCCATAGACCACTATTTCTGAAAGGGAAACTTTTTTTTAATGTGCTACGCGTACCCCCCTCCAAATTCTTCTCTTACCCCTGGAGTACAATAACCCCCTGTGGGAAACACTAATGTAATCAAATAATGTCAATCTGTGTCGAAAGCTTTCTTAAAAACAATAAAGACATGAAAAACGTTCTTCTGATATACTTTTGTATGCTATAGGTATACTAATAAACAATCGAAGTCGAAATACAGACAATACTGGAGAATGATGGTCAACAGATCTTGTGTGGTGCCGGACACCCCATATGTTTCCATGAATGTGGTGAATTCAGCAGATAACAAGATTACAAAGAGAGTTTGTGTGATACACAAACTCAGAGGCGGCCCCCGTCGGAGTCGGATCCCTGTCAGATCCGCCTATTTGCAAGATGTTTCGGATGTTCCTTCTAAGTTAAAAATAATTAACTTCTCGCTGGACGACGGAGGATGGCGAGTAGGGTATAAACCTGCCTTATCTTGATGTTTGCGCATTAGACTTTAGTTCGGATTTATCGTTGGTCCCTGGCTCAATTCCTGTATGCTCCCATCCTTAAACTGTCGCAATATTTCTGAAAGAACAGTAAAGATTAAATCATATTTTCAAAAGCCTTTAGTGTTTTTTTTTCCAACCGTGACGGACAGACCAACCAACAGACAAAACGCACAAAAATATGCTTCTTTCATTCTAATGGGGGCACTAAACAAATTTTGTTTTTAAAAATCTGATTTTTTAAAAGTTTAAGAAATTAGTTTAGAATCATGTCATTGCCGGGCTTTACGCTAGTACACGAAAGTCGCTGCTAAAGGTTCATTTTAAATAATGTGCGTGATATTAGGAGGTAGAGTGCATTTCTTATAGTAACATTTCCTCCTTTAGATTTACGTAATTGTTTCAGAATTGGTGTTTTATTATTAAAAAATCGCTTGCATAATTAATTTTATAAATTAAACAGTTTGCTTTTAGAAAACTAAAAGTAGCCGTTGCACCTAAACTTTTCAAGCCGCATTTAATGGTGCAATAATATTTTTCGTATCTCTTCTAGTTTTGGCGCTATGTGTCTACTATTTGTAATCAAGAACGTGCTAGTAATTTAACGAGTACAGAAACATGCAACCAATTTGATAAACTGTAAAAGGTATACAGACTCAGATTAGACATTTACATTTCTACATCGCCTACTCAATATTTCCAATATGAGACATTTCTGAAATAAAGTTTGTGTGTTAGAGAGAAAGAGAGATATATTCTCTAATCAGTAGCAAAATCAGGACCATATACACTTAAAAACATATTTATGCACATCATTTGATATTTTTATAGACGTGTTATTTATTGGTGTGCAATCAGAGAACAATGTTGTTGTTTTTTTAATAGTGATGCCTATCTTTCATTTCATTTACGTAAGCAAATGAGGGCATGGATATTATAATAACAGTATGTGTAATGTTCTAAATATAAAATGTTCTTCGCTCCTTGGCCTCCTTTCTGATAGATTGCACTAAAGGGAGTGGCTTACCGTTAAGATTTTTATTTTCAAGTGTACTAAGTTATCGTCTCAGAGAAACGGATTTTCCCTTAGGCCTTAGAGCCCTAAATTTATTTAAGGTATTCAATAAGGAATTTCATTATTGAATCTTTTCCTAAATAAACTTACATTTTAGCTTAGAAACTAATTAATTTACATAATAAATTATGCCATGCTGTGTCGATAGCTTTAAATCTATAAAGACATGATTAAAGATTCTTGGTGTTAAAAAATCTATGTCGAAGTACTCTGAGATTTTCGTTTTTAATCCGGTTTAAAATTCTATCGAAGCCAAAATAGAGAACAATGGAGAACGATTGTCAACAAGTCTTATATGGTGCCCCAACGGTCTAACAGAACGAAGGGATAGGTAAAGGATGTTTGTGTGTAGTCTCCCTTGTTTTAGGGTTTATGTGTTCTTGTTCTTGTCTCAATTATGTTAGTGTGTTGGCAGTCTTCTGTAACTTTTCGTTCATGTCAGTGAAATGATGTTGTATTTTGTAATACAGGTGGTCGGTTTAGATTTTCCTTTCGTTGTCTACGGACAATGGTTTTGCTTGCCCTGGATGTGGCAAAATATGTAGGTCACAGCTGGGACTGCACAGCCACGGGAAACACTGTATTGCTCACTAATCTTCGGATTCGAAGACAAGCCTATTATTGTAATACAGGCTAAAAAGAATTGTCTACTGGCAATTGGTGTGTTTTGTGACAAATACCCTTAAATAAGGTACACTGTGACTATAGGAGAAACAAAAATGGCAATAATATAATTAAATAGCCTATTTACTAGGAATAGAAGCTCAACATGTGCATACACATGAGTTCATTTGTTATATTTTCATATAACAATTGTTACACGTAGATAAGAGCCGACTTATTATAAGTATCGCTTTGTATTGCGCTTAATCCGTGCTCCTATAGCGCTCTTGATCAGGCAGTCATATCCCTCCGAACTGTGGACAGCTATCTGTCCCTGGTTCAAATTCTACTCGCTGCCATCCCCCGCCATGGTGAGGGAGGTTGGGTTAGCTGCTAAGAAGTAAAGTTTTTTTTTTTATTAAAGTAAAGTTCCCCTTCAGATCTATAGTGCAGATGATGTAGTAATCTTTAAATATGAATGAAAACCCGAAACATATAAAACTAGCAATAACTATTATCGGTCAGGTTCCTTTGTTGCAATTAAGAACTCGACTCTATTCTAATCTTAAATTGATGCATCTTCAAGACAGGCAAGGGTCAGAGTCGTGACTAACTTTACGGGGTCCTCGCCATAGGGATAATACAAGCATAAGTACTGTCAATGGATGTACTCGGATCACACAACATTATTGTGAATCGAGACTCTCTCGTTAACTTTGTACCATTTGTAATGAATCTAATCTACAATTCTAGTTGCTACTACAGCGGTAAATGCTAAAGTGGATATTTGTAGTCGAACCGAACTTCTATTTTTTGCACCTTATCTAAAATTTAAGAATTTGATGTTTGGATCCTCAAAGCACTTTTTAATGACGCTATGTTATATGTACATCAATTTTGAACACGCTTCTTATTTTTTGAATAATTCATTTCTTCAGCTTAGAGTGCAGGAAATCAGTGGCGTAGCAAGGTAACCGTGGGCCCGGGTTCAAGAATATGTTAGTGGGCCCCACTCCCCCAATTAAGGTGAATGTAAAGTGAGACAAAACGTTTGAATAATTTGAATGTATCTGTACATTTACCAAAAGACATTCCAATACAAGTAGTAAAGCTTTTTTTATATAGATGATTACATAATGTCACTACGATTGATTCAGTTAAGCAAGTTTCAAATGAATAAAGAAATGTTTTATGAGTTCTACATACTATTCATTTAAATTTCTAATGCACTTCTATGTGAAAGTTTTTTACATTGATACAAACTATAATATAATTCTACTTCCATCATGTAAGTGAATATAGATCGAACATTTTTCTGGACTACAAAGTAGCAACTGTCACCTGATGCACATACCTTGCCGTGGTGTGACAGCTTGAGTGCCTCAATGACCATCAGAGCTATACCGGTGGGAGATCATCACTCCTGGCAGGTACTACCAAGCCGGACAGGCCTGTTTAGAAAGAGGACAGACAAAACGTGCATCACCCTCCCCGGGACATAGGGTTTGTGCGATAGGCTAACAACCTGTCCATGGAAACCAGAGCAAAAACACAAACACTAAACATTGTCAGAGGCGAAAGTAGAGCTCCACAAAGAAGACTTCAAGAGACCGTGGAGAGTGGCGTGTTTTTGTCGAGGCCCTATGTTCCACGAGGAACACAAAGGAACGATGATGATGATGACAAAGTAGCAAAATCAATAACCAGTGCATCTGTTTCTAAACTGTTTGTTGTTTGTCGCTCAATATAAAGAACACAATGTGAAGCCAACATGCTCTGTGTCATAGAAATTCTTTTAAAAATTTGATCAATCGAAATTTTGATAATGACTGCTAAGCTGAACAAATTGATACAAAGTGAAAAATAAGATACATGCTGTGACATTGTTGAGAAAACATGATAAAATGTAGCTGTCTATGATTTAAAAAAAACAGCCAAATCTCATGTAGCTGTTTATAATAAAAGAAAACATACATCACAATCTCGTACACAGACTTGATATGTGGTTATTAAAGGTTTCTTGAAAGGATTACATCTTTAATTTTCTATATCAATGTCATCTGATTCAAATGTGACTAGAAGAATGGTGGCATCATACAAGCCTTTGTCGTTTGCACTTGAAATGAGACGGGGCATTAACGACTTAAACATGGTGACAATATTTTATGTCAATGAAATCAGTCAAGTGATTGATTTTGCCATTCATTATAGGCCTAGTGGAGGCGCGGAGGCTGAGCGGTAAAGCGCTTGGCTTTTGAACCAGGGGTCCTGGGTTCAAATCCTGGTGAAGGCTGAGATTTTTATTTCGGGATTCTTGGTCGCATCTGAGTCCACCCAGCTCTAATGGGTACCTGACATTAGTTGGGGAAAAGTAAAGGCGGTTGGTCGTTGTGCTGGCCACATGACACCCTCGTTAACCTTAGGCCACAGAATCAGATGACCTTTACATCATCTGCCCTATAGAACACAAGGTCTGAAAGGGGAACTTTGCTTTTTTTTTACTTTTATAGGCCTCGTATCACAAGCACGAAACCTGTGTAACATACTTTGATGTTTTGTTTGCTAAATTAATATTCTTTTTGTTTGTTAAGATTTCAGCTCCTTTTTTTTCTGTTGTAAACATTTTGTACACAATACAGATGACAACAAAGCAGTATCTGCTAATAAAAAAAAACATGAGTGGTTAAGAAATTACAATTCGTTTAATGTCTACTATTTATAGACATTTAATATATATATTATATATATATACATATTTTATAGCATGAAGTTAATATATTCATTAAACTTTTTTTTTTAATGAAAGTTTTTTTTTAATTGAAACCTTTCGATAATTTAGACCCGTAAAGCCTAGTTACTACTAAAAGAAATACTTATTTAAATATTTTACATACAGAAAATAAAAGAATCATATTAGGATTTATAAAAATTGAATATTTATCGGATGTTTCAAAATATTAAATTCTTGACCATCAGGACTAACGCTATAGACCTAACTGTTATTTTTGCACAACCCCCTTTCTCATTTTTCTGTACATTACATTTATATTTTCTAAACCAAACTCTCCCCACTCCCTTTTATTACAAATACTAACAATGGTTTATGAACTTACATGGTAAAAAAAGAATGGTACGAACTACTACGAACTGGCACCAATAGTCCATTTAAACTTACAGCTAGGGCTAGCCACCATTACAATAAACCTGATGAAAAGCAGTTCCTAACATTAAAGTAATCCAAGACGCTGGTAGGCTACATACACTCTAGCGTAAAATACGAGTTAATGTTTTAAAATTAATCCAAAGTTTCTTACAACGTTTATGGTATTTTAAGAAAGCTTTTTAGATTCTATTATATATCACACTTTACCTGTTACCTGTTACCTATCCCATAGTGCATAGTGCGTCGGAGCATCAAGCAAGACTTATAGACTGTCTATTTTTCCATTCCTCTCTGTCCTTTGCCCTGTTTCGAACCTCTTTCAGTGTTAGGCCCGTCCATTCTTTCATGTTGCCTTCCCACCGCTTTCTCTGTCTGCCTCTTCTTCTTTTTCCTGTAGGAAGGTCTTTGCGAGCCCCGAAGATCTTGCAATATGGCCGTAGATTTTCAGCTTGCGTTTTTTCACGGTAGTTAGCAGGTCATCATGGGGTCCGATCGCTGTAGTGACCCTGTCTCTAATCTCTTGGTTTGTGATGCGGTCTTTGAATGTGATGCCTAGGATCCTTCTGTAGCATCTGAATTCCATTGCTAGAATCCTCCTCTCTAGCTCTGCAGTCAACGTCCAAGACTCACAAGCATATAGAAATGTGGCCATGACCAGGGAGCGCATCAGTCTGATTTTGATGCCGATGGCTAAGCCTTTGTCTTTCCATATTATTTTAAGTTTTGAAAGGGCTGCTGTGGACTGTGCTATTCGGACCAGTAGTTCGTCTTGTTCCCTCACCCGAGACAATAGCGCCGAGGTATTAGAAGCTGCTAACACTAGTTAGCTTTTCATCTCCGATACTGATGGCCTTTGTAACGCCCAGTTGGCTATTGGTCATAATTTGATTTTTTTCTGTATTTATTTGCATGCCGTATGCTGCGGAAGTCTTGTCAATGCGCATCACTAGTCGGCTAGTTCTTCTTGTCCATGCTAGCCCTTCGATGTCATCTGCGATGTGCAAGTTAGTGATTCTTCTTGCTCCAATGCTTACAGTACCTTCAAATCCCTCGAGAGCATCCTATTTTCTCCTTTCAAGTAAGATATTAAAGAGTGTTGGTGAAAGTAGGCAGCCTTGTCTTACTCCAACTGTGGTTTTGAACCAGTCGCCAATATTGTTGTTGAAGTATACCTCACTGGTGGCATCCTTGTATAGGTTCTGAAAAAGTTTGATTATGTTCTTGTTGATATTATATTTTTCCATTGTCGCCCAGAGTGCCCCGTGCCATACTCGATCGAAAGCTTTCTTGAAACCAATAAAGACATGGAAAAGAATCTCTTGGTGTTGAAAATTTTTGTCACAGAGTATTCTGAGGTTTAGGATTTGCTCTGTTTTGCTGCGACCTCACAGAGTATTCTGAGGTTTAGGATTTGCTCTGTTGTGCTGCGACCTCTCAGAGTATTCTGAGGTTTAGGATTTGCTCTGTTGTGCTGCGACCTTGTCGCAAATCGCACTTCACAGTAGTGTTTTTTTTTTGTCCTGTAGTATTCATTATAAGTTCTCACGTGGGCCCCAACTGGTAAAGAGTTATGGGGTGGGTTAGGCCTAAAAAGCAACCAACCCATTTGCGCTATTGTTAGAACGCCACAGACTTTGGGCCCCTAATAGTCGTGGGCCCGGGTTCATTGAACCCCTTCGCGCCATGGATGCTACGCCACTGCAGGAAATCCCTTATCCGCCAGGACACTGGATCTCGTTGTAGGGGCTCACTAAGACCTCTATAATAAATTATTGGATTCTAACAGGGCCCCCGTTGCCTTTTTAATGAATCCCCGAACATTTGGATACTTTGATATGCATAATTTATGTAGCAGGAAAATGTTGATTAAATATTTTAGTAATAGACATCAAAGTAGTACAGGTAGTTTCCCAATCATGCTACGTGTATTTAACTTTAGATTTCATCTCCCTCGACTGCGTTATGGTGAAGTAATTCAGCAAAGGTTATTAGTAGTGACAAAGTTTACCACATTTTATGCTTCAACAGGTATAAGGCCAGTCAAGTATAGCGAACTTGCTTGGAACTATTGGGAATTCCTACAATTACATAACATTTCCACTGTGTTTGGAAATATTCGTAGGTTAATAAGGTTGCTTTAAGCAGATAGAAGTCGAAGGACTACATCGCATGACACTATTGTTACGTATTTTAATGGTATTGAAAATATTTAATTGATATCATTAAAAGTGATATATTTTACTTATCATAAAAACTTTTCTTGATGTTAATTTATTTTCTCTATTTGTGAATACAAATTCTGAAGTGACAGATACAGACATAAAAGAATAGAAAATGGTAAGGAAAAAAATTGTTGCATTTGGATTTTTTTGTTGATAGTACATTAAAATATATGGCCATCCCGGCATATATACTATATAATAAGGCTTGTCTTTGATTAATGGGAAACGCAGTCATCTACACCTTTTGCAATCCTAGCGTAGGCATACCATTTTCCGCGGCGATCGATTTAGATTCTCTTCTACGTCTGATATCGGCAGTGGGTTTTCTTTTGGTCTCAGATGTATATAATAAAGTCCATGCTTCAACTCTATAACTAAAATTCAATTGTCTTGTATTTGGAAAAAAACAACTCTGATTTACTATGAGTTACATTCCGTTCAAAAATAAATTTCACAAAGTAAAACAATCCAAAACACAACAGTTCTGAAGATGCTGAAGATGCAACCTGAGTTGCCCCCTTTCCCATATAAAGTGAATAAGACACCTAGGCTGACCAGAACTCAGTCCTGTTACTAAGTAACATCTTGCACTAACATTACCTTGTAATAACATTATCTTTATCTTTTGCAATAACAATATTTTGCAAAAAAATATCTTCCAATAACTTATCCTGCGTGTGTTCGAATGTTTTTTTTTCGAATATTGATACATTTTATCAGTGCGATGATATATTAGTTAATCCACAGCTAAGATCAGGCCTGGATTAACCATTAGGCAAACAAGGCACGTGCCTAGGGCACCAAGCGTTTGGGGGGCACCACAAGTCCACAAGAAAAATGTATATATTGTCCCGATAGCCGCGCGAAATGGACATGACATTAGCAAACGCAAATGTAATATTGAATCGCACATTATTTAACCTTGCAGAAAAGAATTCTAGAGGAAAATGAGTTTCCTATATACATACCCTGTGCTGCCCATTCACTAAATCTGGTAGGCAGAAGTGCCGTTGATTCTTGTTTAGAGGCAGTAAACTTCTTCCATACAGTGCAACTGATCTATACTTTTTTCTTAGCTTCAACCAACAAATGGAAGATTCTGAAAGGTTGCCTTTTCAAAGAAACGCCTGTAAAGCCCCTTTCCGATACCAGATGAGAGGCACATGCTGTTGCAACTGAAGCTATTATAAAGTCTCATACTCAGGTTATAGAAGCGTTAGAATGTTTACAAGAAGACCAGTCACAGAAGAGGGACACCAGAAGAGAAGAAGAAAACATTGCAAAGAAGATGCAAGATGCTTTCATGCTTGTCTTTTCGGAAGAAGTGTTACAACATTTTCATAGGGTCAGTCAAGCTCTACGAAATGAGCATGTGAATTTGAAAACGTGTGCTGATTTGTATTCCTCACTGGCAGATCGCTTGCATGAATCTAGGAATGAATTTGAAAGATTTGAAGAATCTGCAAAAGAACTAACACCAGGTGTGGAATATAAGGCAACTTTGACCCGTAATCGTAAACGAGAGACAGTGGTCATTGATGGTAATGCCCCTGAGGTCTCACTGAATGCCAGAGACAAATTTCGTATATCTACTTTCTAAGCGATTGTTGACAAACTTGAGACAGAGATGAGTAGACGAGCGCAGGTATATAATGATATAGTAGTTCAATTTTCTTGTTTGCTCCACAAACATTGCAGTGTTGTGAAGCACTAATTAATGCTTATCTTGAAGATCTGAACAATAGTTTATTTACTGAACTACACTCAGAGGCGTCACTAGGCAGGTGCGGGGGGTGCGGTCCGCACCGGGTGACACCCGATAGGGGGTGACACCCAAGTGTAAAAAGGCACTTTAAAAATAATTAAAAAATACCAACTTTAAAATGTGACAGAAGCAAAATCATAACGCTTAGAAATTGTTGAATAAAATTATTCTAAATGGGAAAACATCAATAGCAAGATTTTCTTCTATGATGTGGACATGTCCACAACGAGAAACTCGAGAGAAGACTGAAGAACATTTATCAGGCTTTCAAATTAGGAACATTTTGGGAACAGGACTTTAGCTTCCAAAAATTGACAAGGACCTCATTGCTATGATTGACGTTTAGATGGGAAAACAGAGGAACATCTTGTATTATAGATTGCTTACTATCGCATTGTTTCTAGCAAAGAAAAAGTTGGTATATGGTGGCGAACTGAAGAAGACTTTTCATTGAATAATGAATTTTTTTTCTCGGGATTGTGGAAACGTTATCCAAATATGAGCCAGTGCTGAAATAATAACTTATACGATCGCATGTCAGCGATGAAAAAAAAAAGTTACTTTCCAAGCTTGTACCAAATATATATATATATATGTTTTAGCAAACCACTTCAGGGATATACTTATCAGAGATGAGAGACATAAAAGCTGCAAGGTACTCCGGTATCTTGTATTACAGCACACCTAACATAGATCTCTGAAGTTGTAAGATATATTAACAGTAGCAATGGTAATGTTGAAATGACAGAAATGTAGGATATTCCTCTTAATGTGGGCCAAATCTGGTGTATCAGTTCTGATACTTTAAAAACGACTGAAAAGAGATGGGCCTAACTTATCGATATGATGAGCTCAGGGACATGGAAATGCAGCTACAATGTCAAGTATTCATGAAGAAGTGCAGGCAGTAATAAATGAAGAACAGAAAAGAAACTTGAATGGATGTGTACACCGTTTACTTAGGTCCAAATCTTAATCGGAAAATATTTTCTAATTATACTTTCTTGGTTCTCTAGAAAAAGGGTTTTCTTTCTTTGCCACTAATACTAATAGATAGGATAATATAATTAATGAAGCGTGTCATATGAACAAATCGCTGGTGTGCTCATGGTGTTGCTGTTAGACCCGTGAAAGAACGATTTTATGAAAGTGTGACGGCGAAAATTTTTGCCGTCTCTCTGAAAATACAAACACTAGAGGCGCAGCACAAATATGATTGCCAGCCGTCTGTGAATACACGCATAACTTTCATTGCTTGACTTTCTTATTGGCAGATGTACTCAAAAAATTAAACTAAACACACAAGTACCTTCAAATTAAAGTGTTTATTATTTTCAAAGTGGTGGCTAAGCTCGAGCACTTAAACATTTACTCTACGAAATATGTGAAAAGT
Source organism: Biomphalaria straminea (assembly GCA_021533235.1). Taxonomy (NCBI): domain Eukaryota; kingdom Metazoa; phylum Mollusca; class Gastropoda; family Planorbidae; genus Biomphalaria; species Biomphalaria straminea. The sequence continues at coordinate 81,678 of JADKLZ010001517.1, forward strand.
TAGCTCAAAATGTTATTAAGATAACTTTTCTCAAATCAAACTAGCATGTTAATGAAAAAGAAAAATACGTTTTAACAATATGAAAATATCAGGAAAGTATTCTTAAGATTTACTATTCAAATAGAGAGCAAGGAGTTAATACTAAGTGCATCAATCTCTTTTATATTGGGCCTGACGGCAAGATATGTGAACAGAAATACTAAAACTAGAATACTAGAATGCAGCAAAGTTTTGAAAGACGACAACGAATCTCTACCAGCCTTTGAATTAAACATTTAACTGTTTCTTGCCAAATGCATGTTTACAAGGCGTCATATGAAAAGAAGCTTTGTAAAACTAAATTTAACTAACAACGTTCTCTGATTAAAACATTAACTAACAACGTTCTCTTATTAAAACATCAACTAACAACGTTCTCTCATTAAAACATCTACTACCAACATTCTCTCATTAAAACATTAACTAATAACGTTCTCTCATTAAAACATCAACTAACAACGTTCTCTCATTCAAACATTAACTAATATCGGTCTCTTATTAAACATCAACTAACAACGTTCTCTCATTAAAACATTAATTAACAAGTATTTTTTTAAATCAAATCAAGCAATTCTGTCCATAGAAAACGAAGTGCAAGATATATTGAGTTTAAAGTTTTTTTTTAATAAGTTTTCTAATTTGAAATCCTGAAAAGGAAATTTAAATATTTATTTTCTAAAGTTATTGTAAACTTTTATATGTTAAAAAAATTTCTTTAAAAATTTTTGTACCAATCAATATACTTTTCATTAAGTTGCATTTTTCATTAGTTGTCCTCATGAAACTACCACTATATGTGATTATAATGTTCAAAAGTTTCCATTAAGAGCTGTTTAATGTTTACTTAGGAAAGCATGCTCAGTTGGTTTTTAATTTCTTTCTATTTAAAAAATCGTATATGTTAATGTATGTAATGAAAAACGATAATATGTAAGAGAAAAAAAACATAAACGATACTCATTTAAACTTTGTGTAGCAGCAATTAACGAACTGTATTATTGCGCAAAAAACAACAACTGAACAACGATAGTTTTTTATTTGAAGAATAAGTGGAACGCTGGGGGGGGGGGGGGGTGAAACCCTGATTTTACCGCACCGGGTGACACCCACCCTAGTGACGCCTCTGACTACACTACAACAGTTCCACTCATATATTCGCCACAAGTTTCGTGAATCAAAAACTGAGAAAAACACGTTCAGTCAAGCAGAACTCTACAAATTAATAGTTAGAGACAACATTGAGTGTGCTTTTCCAAATGTAGAAATCGCCTTGCGCATATTTTTAACATTAATGTTCACGAACTGTTCAACTGGGCGCTCTTTTTCTCAATTGGAACGTACACAAAATCCAAGTAGATCAACAATGAAACAAGAAAGGCTTGATTCCTTGTCTCTGCTGGTGATTGAGGCGGACTTGTTGCACATAATTAACTTTGATGATGTACTCAAAAACTTTGCCAAACGTAAATCTAGAAAAAAAGAACTTTAGAATGTAAATGTGTGCTCTCTCTGTCAGTTATTATCGCCACGTTGAAAAAAAAAATTGTTTGGATGCTGTTGAAATAAAGGATTTTGTGTGATTTATTAAATTTTCTACGTTTAAAATGTATTTCATAATAAAATTTTATTTTTAATAAAAAGAAAAAAACGCTAAAAAAAAAAGAAAATTTAAATTTAAAAAGAAGAAAAAAATACAAAAAAAGAAAAGAATAAATTTAAAAAAGAAAATTCGCCTAAAAATCCTATAATACAGAAAAACCTTATTGTAGTTGATATAGGAGTGACTGTAGTACAAACATATGTGTTAGTAATAGTCTTTTTTTGCATACTATTGAACATACCAGCTGTCAGTGGAGGATCGGGGGTCCGGGAAGAAGGGGGCACCCATGTGGGTTTGTGCCTAGGGCACCAAATTGGCTTAATCCGGCCCTGGCTAAGATGGTTTGATTGTTTCATTAATGCTGTTAAGACGTGCGTAGGAAAAAAAAATAGGAACTCACTGATTCCCCGGACGTAGCTATAACTCTGAATGCAGACTTATCACTGAAGCACAGTCCAGTTGTAATGGCAGTGAAATAATTAAATAGAAATAATTTGACATAAATTTTCACATGTAAATTTTGAGTAAGTCGGGTATGAATGTACATTTTTAGCGGCCCCCGTAAGGGGAAAAGCCGCTATTAGGTTTGTGCAAAAAGTCAGTCTGTCCGTCTGTCTGTCTGTCACACTAAGGTCGCCAAAACTAGAAGAGATACGAAAAATATTTTTTCACCATTAAATGCGGCTTGAAAAGTTTAGGTGCAACGGCTACTTTTAGTTTTCTAAAAGCAAACCGTTTAATTTATAAAATTAATTATGCAAGCGATTTTTTAATAACAAAACACCAATTCTAAAACAATTACGTAAATGTAAGGGAGGAAATGTTACTATAACAAATGTGGATATCACATACATTTTTTAAAATTAACTTTTAGCAGCGACTTTCGTGTACTTGCGTAAAGCCCTGCAATGACATGATTCTAAATTAATTTCTTAAACTTCTTAAAAAATCAGATTTAAATAAAAAATGTTTAGTGCCACAATAAGAATGAAAGAAGCAAATTTTTTGTGCGTTTTGTCTGTTGGTTGGTCTGTCCGTCACGGTTAAAAAAACACTCAAGGCTTTTGAAAATATGATTTTACCTTTACAGTTTTTTCAGAAATATTGCGATAGTTTAAGAATGTGAGCATGCAGGAATGGAGCCAGGGACCAACGATAAATCCGAACTACAGTCTAGTGCGCAAACATCAAGATAAGGCAGGTTTATATCCTTCTCGCCATCCTCCGTCGTCCAGCGAGAAGTTAATTTTTTTCAACTTAGAAGGAATATCCGAAACATCTTGCAAATAGGCGGAGTCTGACAGGGATCCGACTCCGACGGGGGCCGCCTCTGAGTTTGTGTATCACACAAACTCACTTTGTAATTTTGTTTTTATAGTTTCTATGTTTTGTTTGATGTAATGCACAAAATGTAAGACAAATTTCCTTAAGGACAATAAAGATTATTATTATTATTACTATTATTATTATAAATACTTTTACAAAACTTCAAATCAAATTCACATTCCCTGATCCAGAAACACACACCAAAAAAAAAAAAGAAAATTGAAAACAATCCTTAATCTCTCAAACGAGAAAATTTAAAACTAATATCCCGTAACACAGAAATACACGCCCTCCAGCGTACCCCCCCCCCCAAAAAAAAAAACAACAAGTTTGCACGTGAAAAAAA
>JADKLZ010001517.1:97193-117459 GCA_021533235.1 Biomphalaria straminea
ACTATAGGCCCTACCATAGCTCTGGACTAGGCCGTCACTAAGCCTAACGGCTACTGTAAGAATGAAGTGATACGATTTGTTAAATTTAGTTTCCTTTTCAGTATTGTTGATGGAAGTGAAAGGGGCCTAACCTAAAAACAAAGCCTCAATGAACACCATTTTTTTAGGAGATGACAAGAATTTACTGTTTAATTTATTAAATTTAAATGTTTCTAAGCATTTAAATAAAACATTGTAAAATGTTTACCATTACAACTTTTTACCCAGAATTTAAATATGTCAATAACTCATATTTTAAAAAGTCAAGTAACATGAAACAATTGAATCAAAACGTGTGAGTCGTGTGGCATATCACTGATCACTCTCATTATGATTATCATAAAATATAGATCTAGAGCTAAGCAGAAAGACAGGAACTCACTCTCAACTGTGTCACTACTTACAATACAGTGTACAATACACTCAGTTTACACCACTGTGAATACACATTACTCAGTGTCAGGTCAAAACTAAAAGTAAAAGTAATATTGTCACAAGAGATTTTAAAACACTATCTAATGACTACTAATGATGTCTAATGATCTAGATCTAAATGACTTGCTCTGCTTGACGTGGATTGACACTAATAATTTTATTTATCTAAGACTTATTAATACAATCTAAAGACATAGATGTTGATCTAAGTGTTAACTGCTAATTAGAAATAGAAATTTGAATTACTAAATAGGAAGTCTGCAACCTTTTCAAAAAAGTCAACCGAACATTTTAATAAAAGCTAGTTGGCATGATTACTAACTAAAAGGTTATATGTGCTGAAAAATTAGCTGAACCTTTTCTCTCCACTTCTTTTATATTACCTCAACTAAATGCTGCTAGCAAAGTCATCGAAAGCAAACAAACTTCATTTTGACAACTGTTCGAGAGAAACATTTGTAAGAAGGTTAAAATGATTTTAAAAATAAAACAACCTGGATTTTTAGATTTTACCATCACAAATGAGATACATCTATATTATAGATACCATTTACTAAAAAAAAAGATAAAAACTCCTTTGTTCCCCCGGCAATGAAATTATTTCACTTGTAAAATATATATAATATGTTAGAGTGAAACTAGTGTGTACATGATGTCTATTATTCTATAGATAGGCCTTTAGATCTAGTTATAATGTATTTGTTAATGCACAAATTGTAAGACACATTTTCTCATGGATAATATAGATGATTATTATTATTATATGTAATTAACTGATAAAAACCTAGGTCTAGATCTAAGTAGGAAAATATTATTTGTCTTTCTAGTATGTAGATGTATATTAAAAATATTTACACAAACTGTTTACCACATTTTCTAAACTGCCAGATCTGACTTTATGATTAAGACACATTCAAGTTTTCTGGATTAAACTAGACCCTTTTAGATCTTTATCTAAATTATACACATGAAATAGCTTTTGTCTATATTTCTGGATCTGTATAGATCTAGATTTAATCTTTGAAATAGTCATTTGTATCATTTCCTATTTCAATCTTTGAAAAAAAAAGTATTCTATAGACTAATCAAGAATATAATATTTTTAATTTCTTTTATATTAATATGAAAATTTGGATGGCTGCCTGGTCGAGCGGTTTGCACGCTGGACTGTCATTTGGATTTATCGATGGTCCCTGGTTCAAACCCTGCCCGCTCCCATCCCCCGTCGTCCTGCGGGAGGTTTGGACTAGGAAGTAACTATCTTCAACTATGAAGGAACATCCAAAACATGTAAAACAAACAAACAAACAAAAAAGCTATTTCAATATTTGTAAATTATATCAAATCACTAAATTGTTTAATTTAAAATACAATTATGAAATTCAAAGTTCAAAATTTGTTTTGATTTCAATTTTAGGTGTGTTGTTTAGCATCATAGCTCTAGCTTCTACTCAATATGATGATGTCTCTATTGGAAACAGAATTAAGCTTACTGCTATAGAGATTTTAGTTTATTTAACTACTTTAGGCAATATCTTGGCCAAGGTATGTGTTGACATTTTAACCCTTTTAAGACGACGCGGCCGATCTATCGGCCCAAGGCTATTTGGCGAGAAAGACGACACGGCCGATCTATCGGCCGCGATGTTTCCAACGATCTGACTGGCTAGCCAGTGTTTGTATCAGCCAATCAGATTAGTTCTTACTATTTGTACACAATAATAGATTGTAATGGCGGCATCCTTCGCTGTTTTAAAGCGATAATATTTTTTTTATGATTTTTTGAATTTAGCTAGTGAGAGGTGAAAATTTTATTATGTCAGCCGTTGATATTGATGAAAGCAAACTCTCCCTCTCTGATTTTATATAAACTATGATAATACTAATAAAAATGAGAGCATTATTGATGTAAGTTTTAGATATAAGTTTACACTATTATAAGATCTAGATCTAGTAATTGTTGACGATGTTTTCTCTTGGTAACAAGGTCTAGAGGTAAGGGGGGTAGCTGGATAGAGAAGACCCATTTGACAACCAAGGGATTAGCACCCAATAGACTGTTTTATGCTATTTTTTAACTATCAATTTAGTTCAAACATTTATCAGAGACACTAATAAATAAGATGTCAACTTTCTGATAAAAATACAGATAAAAAAACGATCCCTGGGTCATAAATAGGTGATAACAATGAAGGCATTTATTTTCTTGGTACCTGGGAGGGGGAGGAGAAAAGTAGTAAAATCAAGTTATAGAAGTGTCTGAAGGGTCTCAATGTGCTTTGTTTCTCTAAAAACATGTATTAGGACTTATTTAAGCCTAAAACTTCTTAAAATACTCATACCTTTATAATTCTGTTATGTTTTGAAAAAATGTTTTAAAAATTTTATGTGCATAAATTATGCAAATTAGCTTGGCTTATTTTTATAAATGTTAATATTTCAAACAAAATCCATAAGATTCAATTAGTTCATTCATTTCCCTTCAATAATATATTATAGTTTTGTGTATGTAAAGTAAATAGTTTATTTGTTAGAATTTTTTTTGTAAGAGAAGTGTTAAGACTGGAAAAAGGGCTCCGTCTTTCTGGCACAAGACATGCCAAAATGCTCCGTCTTAAAAGGGTTAAAGTGGTAATAAGTTTAAAGTAAATAATTTGATACTGTATTGATTCAAAGAGATAATCTTGCTTTAGATCTTTTTTGTGTTAAACCCATTTGACAAAAATAAATCCCTAGCTGCTTGATCTTGTGTTATGCACTTTGTAACTGTCATCTGTATTGCCCAGAGTTTTGACCCTAGTCACTGCCAATAACCCTGCTGTGCTGCAGGTACATCAAAAAAGTAAACTAAAATTATGAAATCACATTATTTACACAGATATCTATCTTATTTAAAACACAGACACTAGCTATAAGTAAAGCAATTTGAAAAATTAAGAGTGTTGCCAAGCAATTTGGCCATAAAAAAAAATAAATTTTTATCACATAAGATTCAAATATAGGTCTAAGGATTACAACACTGATTTAATTTATTTTTCTTCAATCTTGTTAGAATGTACAATTCTTTAAATCTTAAACATTGAAGAATCTGAACATGAAATTATATATATTCTTAAAAATAACACTGTAAAGAGTAGCTTATATATATTAAAAAAAAATACTTTTAACAATATGCGCTTGTTGACTAGACCTTGTTACGTATCATCTCAATGGTTGTTGTTAACTCCTAATTTTAAACTTGGGGTCTTGCAGTTCATAGTCTAGTGCCCCTTCTGTTTTTAACAGCATCTTGGTGTGGAGTTTTCTTTTAAATGTTTCTACTCCTATTACTGCAAACATTTTTTGACTCAGTAGATTTTATTGCTACAATATTTATTTTATTTTTCATTTTCTCAGACAATTGCAAACAAGAAAAGTGTGGAGGTGATTGCTGATCAGCTTTTTGACTTGCAAGGGATAGTGTATATAGCAAAGGTTGGTTACATTCACATTGACATTTTGTATTCATGTGGAAATATAGAAAACATTTTGACAGAGGGAAAACTATTGTAGAATGATGCTGATTTTTTCTTTTGCATTTTCAATATACCTTAAAGAAAATTGGAGCACTAGATGTAAACAAAAGTGATGAAATCAGCAGAATTGATACAAAATTGTCATTTATTCACAACATAATAATAATGACAATATAGAATCCTTATCCAAATTTAAACTATGCAAAACGTAGGCTCATTATAAACGTCTTTTTCACAAAGCTTATATCATTTCATTCTCTGTCTGGTAAAAAGTATGTACACATTTTTTCTCCCACACTCAATGTCAGAGCAAATGGAAATTTTGCAATTATTTCTTTTGCCTTACAACATAAAACAATAAAAACACAACAATTATTTAATGGCTCTTTTTATTATTTTGATTGGTATCTTAAACAAGGGAAAGAAATTGTACTTGACTGAAGTGGTGATATAAGCTGAAATTATTTTTTTTCTTTCTTTGGATACAAATGTACTTGTTTAATTAGTATAGCTATTTAGGTTGTACTTTTTTTATCCTAATTTACACTATTTTTTTTTCTGTAAATAAATGTTAATGTTAAATAATTTCAAAAGGTTGATGGCTAGAACTAATTAAAACATCCTATTGGATTCAAATTAAGTATCAATTTATGTCTTTTAAACCTATTAATTATGAGAAATTAAGATATATATAAACTTCCTTGGTAATACAGATTTGGTTGATTTTATTATAGGTTTTTGATGACACAAAGCTGCAAGTACAAAAGAAAATGAAAAGAGACTGGATCCTAATTGCTTTAGCCTTGGTGCGATCCAAACATTGTGATAAGAGTCTCTTCATGACAGAGAAATGGAACGAAGTAAGCAAAATAGACTGAACTTTATGATTTTTTGTTTTTGTTGGTTTCAATAACTTGAACTATTGCTAAGTTACTGAAGTTATTCATAAAGCAAAAATGTTTATAGTACCACAACTAGTTTGGTGTGTAGGAGACAGACTGTAATGATGTAATGTAGTTAGCCAGTTTATCAGGCTCCTCTTTTTTGTTGACTCTCTTATGGAATCAGGATGGCTGCCTGGTTATGTGGTATATACTCTGGACTTTTAATCTCTAGAGGCTTGCACTGCTTGCAGCCTTGAAGAAGGTTCGGGCTTAAGTATAATGATATTCAAGTCTGGGGGAAAGTCTTAAACTTGTATTAACAAACATATTAACATTTGCTAACATTTTTCCCTGCTGTAAATGATATGATGATTACAAAACCTGCTAGTCTTGGAACCATTACATTGATGTTTTCTTTTTTGAAAATTAAATCAGCTCACTCTATCTGGTAAAAAGTTAGAGTTGAAATTTTACACAGTTATTCATTTTAGCTGGCAAGACATGAATCAATTAAAAAAAAATTAACCAATTAGTTACGGTAATTAATTCTTGGTGATAAATTATTTTGTTTGATATCAAAATAAGGGGAATAAATGCTACTTAATGAGAGATTAGAATGCATATGTGGATTTACCCCCTTATTACATTTCAACATGTTTTTTTCTCCCACTTCTCATTCTCAGACCACGTTGAAATTTTGCATAAGTATTCATAGTCAATGACAATGCATGGATCAAAAATTAACCAATTAGTTAATCAATTAGCACCAATCAATTAATGTTATTTTAAATAGCAGTAATTAGCAGTTCTTTCTTTAAGGCAAGCTTTGTTTTTAAAGTAAAGTAATCTTTTTTCTATTGCTTGCTTTTTTTTTTTTACATGCAAGTCTCATATATTGTTTTAGAATTAAAGATTATTATGTCTTAGCCTAAAACTGCTCAGCAAGAGATGAGCAATGTTTGAACCAGGGAACATCATGACATCAGTCCAAAACACAGGAAGACATCATTAAAAAAAAAACAGTAGTTATCAGGTTTTAAGGCATGCATCTAAATATTTTAAACATAATCATACTGTATACTGAATTTCAATTTCTTTGGACCAAATAAATTATATCTTACTTTGTAAAGCATATTTTCAAAACATTTTGATTATTTTATTTCTAAAAACATTCAACTTATTTATAGGATATTCAAATTTAATAATAGTCATTATCACCTGTGAAATCCATATCTTCAGTTAGATTGATGCAGCCCTTATTAGATTTAACAGGTAAAATTGATTATTGTTCTAACCTTTTTGAAACTACTATTTCTTATTTTACAGATTTTTAGAAGATTTAAGGTCTATGAAAAAGATAAGTTTGATTCAGAAATGTCTTCATTGATATTTGCATATATACAGGAGGGAAAAAATTTTATCTGTTATATCCAAGGTTTGTATAGCTTCTTACTCCCTTGAAACATCAGAAAGATATATGAAACAATGAAATGAAACATCTAATTTTGTTTGTATTGGCTGCCGGGCACGACGGCCTAAACTGTGCCGATGTGCCTAAAATCAAAATCAAATCACGTATTGGCTGTTAATTAAAGCTTATCCCTATCAATTTTTTATATTTTAAATTTACAGAAAGTGGAAGCTGCTATGTTGACTTTGTCAAGCTTTTTCTGACACATTCCATTGTACATGCTACAATCAGTTTCCCCAGCAGCAGAGTGAAACTAGAAGTCAAGGCTTACTTTGAGGGACTAGCCCAGTTAGCATCAATTGAACATACTGCAGCTAAGGTATTAAATGAACATTAAAAATGAATAAGTTGGAAGAAAGTGGGCATGATTTTTTTTTAATGGAAATAATGGATAGACAAAAACATTTCCTTGAATTTCACACACACACATATGACAGTACCACCATAAGCACTACTCTGCATACTCAAGAAAACATTACGAAACTGGAAGAGACACAAAATAGAGCAGTGAGATTCATAACAAATGAATATTCACATTTGACTAGAGTAACACCTTTAGTAAAATCACTAAATTTAGAAAGCCTTTAGGATAGAAGACTCAAGAGTAAAGTAGCAATTATACATGAAACACTGAACAATAATCTTCAAACACAATACAAAATCTAGTAAAACACTCAGAAAGACAATGATAAAGTCACATTCCTTGTTCTTGGACAAATTTATACAATTGCTCATTCTTCCATGGTGCTATTAGAGCATGGAATGGGTTGCCTGAGTCAGCTAGGAAAATCTATGACTTGGCAGAGTTTAAGTCATTTATTAACATGCATGACTAGATAGGACATAATCATCTTTTTGTTTTGAAATAACATCTGTATTTTTTAAGATAAGTCCAACAGATATATTTACTTATATGCAGCTCATCCATAATTTTTGTTTATTGAATAGAATGAAAATGTTGAGCATTAATAGTATTACTACTTGCAGCGTATCACTTTAATGTAAAATAACATACAAGTATATCAAAAGATTTTTTATAATTGGGCCCTAAGATGACCACTTTCAAAAAACAAACTAAAATTTAAGGGCATATCACAAGGTCCTGAGGTCTTATTAAGACCTTCTTTCTGGGAAAAATACCAGGAAAAAAGCAGAGAAAGCCATGGGGGGGAAAAATTAAATGGACTAGCTTTTCATTGAAAGAGAAAATTTAAGGCAAAGACAGAAATGGAGAAAGATGGTCAACAGATCATGTGTGGTGCCCCACCAGTTAAATGGACTAAGGGATAGGTAATGGAGCATACTGTTGGGTGTACTTATGGTTTCAGTTTATTTGAAATCACAAATTCTATTAGTAGTCCTGTTATTATTGTGACATTTTCTAAGAAACTGAGGATAGTAAGGAAGCTAGGAAGATTTATAGATTCCATTATTCAAATTGAATTTAATTCAAAACTAATAATATAGAATAATAATTTGTATTTATTTTTAATTTTATGTTGTTTTTTTTAGAAGATTATTGGTGCCAAGTTATCTCACCTAAATGAAATAGTTCTACAGTTGGATGATTCAATATTGCACCGTGCACATTCCATCTTTGTTAAAAATATTTTGACTCAAAACATATCAGGTGGGTGTTATCTTAATTTATGTATAGACTTCCTTTTCACATTTACTAAATGAGAAGCATAAGTTGTTTTGGCACCAATTATTTCACCACCAATTTGTTTTCTCAAGCTAGCTGTAAAACTCTTAAGTATTTCATAACATCAAGTTTTTGTAAGTCTCAGACTTGTATTGATCGTTATGGAAGTTGTTGTGATTACTAACACTCTTTTCTCAAATAAAAAAAAAGTAATGTAAATAGAATGAGTTTTTGTACCTCTCGGTTATAGTCTTGACTGAAGTCACCCACTACGCGACAACTTAGTTTACATTACCAAACTCTGATTTGTGAGATAGTTTAGTCTCCTTAAGATCATGGGATCATATTTCATGATCTATCCAAAAAGGGTAAAAACCATATTTAACATAGCTGGTTGTGCAGTCCTATTTCCACTTTGCTTTGTCAATCACAGTGCAGGAGTAGGTTGAAATTAAAGTAACAAATATTTTATTTGGCTTTGCATGTGAATGATCCTAGGTATCACTTACAAAGACCTCATCCCAAATGAAGAAATTTGAAACAGTATCAATACAGCTATTTGACCTCAAGATTACCCACTAACCGCTGTCAAAAAATGCAACTATTGCAACTTAAACTATTGCCGTGTCACAAAGTCCTCAGGGCTCAAACTTCCTTCAGGGAACAGTACCAGGAAAAAGCAGAGAAAGCGATGGAAAGACAACATTAAGGAATGAGCAAGCCTGACATTGAATGAAATTCTGTCTACGGCAAAGGAGACAGAGAGCAAAGGGGAAAGATGGTTGACAGACCCGGGGATAGATGAAGGTGAAGCATATGTGAATATTCAGTAAAATATGTACTATTTATATGCCTTCAAATTTATAGATGAAAGAAAGTGGAGACATGGACTTTGACTAAGCAAAGGCATACCAGGAAAGATCTACTTAAGAGATACTGTCAGACCCAAACCAAAACGATTCAAGAATTTTATCAGCTAATTTTCTTATTTTCATAAGCCAGAAAGTTTACTAGATGTAGTGTTGATGACACTGTGGCTTGAGGTTTAGGATTATGAAAGGAGGCTATTTCTTATGTTCCGATATTGCTAAAAACAGAACTGCTGGTGTTATTATTTTTTAGGATGTTTTCATATTATGTTAAACATCTCAATGACTTTTTCTTTCATCTTTTTTTTTGTTTTTAGAGAAACCAGATTACTCTTCGTGTATTGACTCTACAGAAGAAATCACATGTATGTCTCTATTAAGTACAAGTTCACTAATACTAAAATTGAAAACTTTAATTAGAACCTGGTTAAAATGATAAAGCTCTCTTTCTCTCCCTCATAATTTCTGCTTCTGTCTCTCCTTGTTTCTCTGATCACTCTCACTTTTCCTGCAGCCTTTTTATCTTTTTCTTGGGATTAAATCCTGGTAAAAACTTGTTTTTATAATGTTCATAACTAAAAAAAGTTTTCAGGGGAGTCGGAATTCTAATTGTAAACAATGTTTATTTATAATACTCTAATAAGAGAGATAGTTTTATACTTTGATTATATTATTTATTTTTTTTAAATAAAATGCTTATAAGCTCTTGTAAAGTATATTGCTAGAAATCTCTATTATTGAATAATGTTTAAATACCTAACAAAAATTTCTACATATATGAATAATAAAATATCTTTTAAGACATGCAACAACTTCCTGTTGTCGATGAAAACTTGGAACTTGAGTCAACATTTTCAAGTCAATATTCTTTTTATGAAAAAGGTAATTGTACAATTATTTTTGTTTCACTTCTTACTGTTATATATTTTTTATTGTTATTAAGTCCTTAAATAGACCTGCTACTGGCATTTATTATGCTTTACATTATGGATTTGAAAAGCAACCTGTTATGCATCACACTCTTCCATTACTCTTAATACTGGAAGAGAATACTTTTTATAAAGGCATAATTTAGTAGCCTTTGATAGAGTGAAAGAGTAACAAACATTTGTAATTAATATTGTCTTTTTAATGTTTATTTCAATGAATTACTTAGACATCTTAACACAGAGAATAAGAACTAGCTTTTTTGAGTATGAGCAATATGAATTTTTATTTTTTTTAAATTAATTCCCAGTTTATGAAGTTGATAGTTGATTTCTTAATGGATTAATTTCTTGTAGTGTTTCATGATTGCGAGAACTCTTTCATTCGCACAATCAAATTAGAATGTAGATTTTGTCTTAAATAAGATATTTGTATATTTCAAAACATTCTTGGAGCAGATACGTACAAAAGACAGTGGGCAAATGTTACTATTCATCTATTTATTCATCTACTTACTTGTGAAACAAAAGAAACATTGGAGTCGGGTGAAGTTATTTCTACTGTAGCTGTGTGTCAAAAACATATTTACTTGTCTGAAAATACTTGAGCCAAATTAAATTTTAAGATGATTGAATAATTTTGAAAAATTATAACAGTCAGACCAGAGTTTTCACTGAGAGGCCGATTAGCTTTTTTTTCCCCAAGACATACATAAACTGTCAAATTTCCTCCACTAAACATTTTGAACCCTTATTGTAGACAACAGTGTCATTGCAAAGAAAAAAAAGTCATTTCAAAAAGATTTTTTGTTCTGCTTGTTATATTATCCTGTATGGGAGACGAACGTATGCCAAAGGCAGTCTTTTTAGGTGAGCTAAAAGGTGGTCGATGTAACAGAGGCGCCCCACGAAAACGCTTCAAAGACCAGCTTAGGCGTCAACTTTCCTTGGCTGACATAGAGGAGAGCACCTGGCTGCATGCGGCGTCGGAACGAGACAGCTGGAGGTCACTCACAAAGGCCGCGGGATACACATTTGAGACCAAAAGAAAATCTGCCACCCAGGACAAACGCAGACGACGAAAAGAAAATCTAAACCGACCACCTGCGGACAATGGTTTTGCTTGCCCTGGATGTGGCAAAATATGTAGGTCACAGCTGGGACTGCACAGCCACGGGAAACACTGTATTCCTCACTAATCTTCGGACTCGAAGACAAGCCTATTATTATTATTATTATTATTATTATTATTATATTATATTATTATTTTTTTTTGTACAGAAATAGCCTACATCCAAGTGGTTGATAACAGATATGATGCTGTACAAGGTACTTCAATTTACTTTAATTAGGAAGCACAGTAAAAAAATTCAATATTTAAAAATAGGAAGACTTAGCAATCTTGTAACACATAGCAAGGACATACAGCACCAGAGGAAATATCTAAAGAATATTACTATTTTTTTTTTACACTTTGGCTCGTCTGTCAAAGCCCCCCAGACAGTTTTTAACAAGAATAAAAAGTTAATGCAGTATTTAATCATTTAACTTGAATCACTGCAAAACATTTAAAAATTGTTACCTGTTACCTATCCCTTAGTCTGGTGGACCGTTGGGGCACCAAGCAAGACTTGTAGACCGTTTTTCTCCATTCCTCTCTATCCTTTGCCCAGTTTAGAACTTCTTTCAATGTTAGGCCCATTCATTCTTTTATGTTGTCTTCCCACTGCTTTCCCTGTCTGCCTCTTCTTCTTTTTCCTGGTACTGTTCCCTGGAGGAAGGCCTTTGCAAGCCCTGAAGATCTTGTTATTTGGCCATAGATTTTAAGCTTGCGTTTTTTCACAGCAGTTAGCAGGTCATCATGGGGTCTGATCGCTGCAGTAACCCTGTCTCTAATCTCTTGGTTTGTTATGCGGTCTTTAAATGTGATGCCTAGGATCCTTCTGTAGCTTCCCAATCCATTGTTAGGATCCTCCTCTCTAGCTGCAGTCAGCGTTTTAGACTCACAGGCATATAGAAATGTGGCCATGACTAGGGAGCGCATCAGTCTGATTTTGTGTCAAGGTTGTCATCTTGTTTCTTATTTTCATATGAGTCTCAAATTACTATAGAGAAAAAAAAATTAGCTCAGTGGAAATAATAGTTTACTATAACTATTCACATTCGGGACTAGTCATTTGTGGGTTAATTACTGTATTGCCTCCAGCCTGCACTGAGTATTTTTAAAGTGATAATTGGCTCGTGCAGACCAATACCGCTCTTTAAGCTAAATGCAGTTCACAGTGACAGCAGATAGCCGTAGGTGTAATTTCGGAGTTTCCATCTCCTATTATTATAACAATTCACAAATGATCAATGAGAATATTTGAGAAGTTATTAGTTAGGTCAAGTATTTAAAAGGAGCTAGGTTTCTAAACAAGAGGTTTTATACATTATACACATGATATTGAATCTTAATCTATTTCTGTAGATTTTTTTAAAAATTAATTATTGTGTATTTGTAATTACAATATTGTTTAGCATATTCCTTTGATGTTATCCATTTGAAATATTAAGACTAATACTAGGACTTGGTTCTACACCTATTCAATTATCCCTAGTTAGATCATCAGACTTTATGTCTGATCAAATGGAATCATACTTACCACCCGATTCAGCATCAAATTTATATCTAATATATATTACAGCCTTGCATGAAGAAATACAAGTTTCTAATCATAAGTTGACTCAAGATTTATATAACAATGAACAAGGTAAAGGACCTGAAATGAATAGTATAATTTTTACAGTCTTGTAGTGCATTGTATTGTCAGGCATAAGCTTTAACTTGATTACTAAGAAGGAGGCACAGTGGGTGAATGGTAAAGCGCTTGGCTTCCAAACCTGGGGACCAGGGTTCGAATCCTGGTAAAGACTAAGATTTTTACTTTTGGGATATTTAGGGTGCCTCCCATCTCTAATGGCTACTTGACATAAGTTAGGGGAAAGTTTCCATTGTTCTAGCCACATGATGCCCTCGTTAACTGTGGGCCACAGAAACAGATGACATTTATATCGTCTGCCCCATACAGTGGAGTGAAATTCTTGATTACAGAACCACATCCTCTGGTAATTTCAAATACACAACCTGTGATTTTGCAAATATCTAAGAAAACAATCTGTTGCTCTAATCACATGAGAAATTGCTAGAGCAAAAAAGTCTCTCTTGGTTATTAGTAATAGATATTGAAATTTAAAGTTTCAGTGCATGTGATGCTTGAATTAATAGACTTGCAGTAAAGCTTGTAACGCTTGTAACAGTAGGCCTATATACATTAGTTCTGGCAATTTATATATTTGTTATTTGTTTCATATTCAGCAAACACTGACACATCTGAAGAAACGTCATCTGATAATACTTATCGTGAAGAAAAAGGTAATCATAATGTTTATCCATATACTTCAGCATCTGTCAGATAAAAGAATCTGTTTAATGTCCTCTTGTTTATAGTAAAAAAAAAAAGGGTGACAAATTTTTTACATTTTAAAATCTTATCCCATAATACAGGGTGATTCAAAAAAGAATGTGCCAAAACCATTGCACTGTATTTGAAAAAAAAAAAAAATTTATACCTTGCTGAAAGTATGAAACATTAGTTTATAATGTCATGCTTTACGAATACTTTATATAATCAATATTTTTGGCATGGACAAAATCAAGCCAATATAAAAATTAATATTTATGCATAGCTACTATGAATTAGGTTAAAATGTATTTTTTTTAAGGTTTAATTAACATATATAGATAATTCTTTCAGTAATTCTTATTATTGTATTCATTCAAATTACTTGCACAGGATTTCTAGTAGACTAATTGCTTTAACAAATATTTTGTATTACAGTTTTCTAAAAATGTCTTATGATTCTTATAATATGCTCATTCCCAAACAGTTTGAGGTCTGGCTGTAACCAAGTGCGGCAGCTCTCTTTTATGCACTTTAAAAAAAATTAAATGCCATAACATATTTAAACATTTTTTTTTTCATATTAATGTGTAATTCATACTATAGTGTTTACTTGTAAAATATTCAACTCCTTCAGTTTTAGACTTGGAACCATCTTTCTTGATAGTCTGATGCTCGTATCACACTACCATGCAGCTGTTTATACAATTAGAATTGAAAGGCATACTTAGTTCTATTAAGGCAATCTGTATATTTGATAACCCTAGTTCTTTACTTTTTTTTATTACTAGATACATCTTGTGATACTTTAAGTACCACAGACAACGAGGGAATAGAGGCTTATTATGAGGACATTGAGTTCTCATATAAAAAAGAGGATTCTGCAAGTGATAGTTCTCAACTTGGGGATCCTTTGAAATGTGATAAAAATGAAAAGTCCAAGAAAATTCTCAAAGACAGTGGCTTTAGCAGTACTTTGCAGAAAGTCACTTTTGATGACCCCAATTATCCCAAACAAACTGAAACATCGTATGATAGAGACAGCATCTTCATCAACTATGATTCATATTCGTAAGAACATTTTTTTTCCTTTGTGCCATAACATTTTTAAAGATTTATTGCATAATATTTGTTAAACAATAAATATACCTTAAAAATTTCATTATTTTTAGGCAATGACTAACCTTTTACTTAACAGATAATATTATATGACGATAAGTTTCCTGAAAAGAAAAAAAATATCTATAGGTAAAAAAAGGAACTGAATGAACAATGACAATACATTTTTTTTTTGTTTCCAAAACTTAACTATTCTTAGCCATCTAATAAGATAAGATAATTTTTATTGATCCAACCAAATTGAAATTCAGTTTGACTACAATTGACAACCTCAGCGTAAATACTGTACATTTACAATATAGATGAAGAGTTTGAACAACATTCACACATGAAACATATACACATTCACAACCAGCACTTTATGAATTTGACTTCTATGTACTTCTCAACGAAGACAGCTGATCTTGTAACACTCTTACCAGAAGTAGGCTAAGGAGTTTTTAAATCTTTCTGTTTAAGTCCTAATGGAAAGGAGACAACCACGTTGTTCAGATCTTTAACAGTACTTTAATGGGTACAGGCTGTCTTTAAGAATTCTGAGTGTTTTAGAAAGGCATCTTTCCTGAAAAAGCTCTTCAAGAGATGGTAGCTGTATTTGATTGCTATACGATGCTTTTTTAAATTAATGTTTAATCAATGTTCTTTTAATTTTTCAGAGATGATGACGAAGAGGCTGAGGATGCACTTACATTATCAGGTACATTAACCTTTGGTTTATTTTGCTTTATCTGTGACTGACTTTGGCAGTCTAGCTTTCCTAGTATTGATTTACTTAGAGACACATTTTACTACTAGGAATTGAGCTGTGGTAAAGGCTTGGTATTAGGGTTAGGGTTTAATATTGCTTTTTGGGTTGTGTAAAGAGCAAGTTCTTGGGTGAGTATGAGTTGGTATCAAAGCTTTGTTGCTTTTTTTTTCTTCACATCATTGTATTTCATATAGTTCTATTTCTTGACAGAATTTAAGTCATTGGTTAATATGCATGATTAAATGCATTGCGCATAGGACGTAATCATCTTCTTTTTTGAAGTAACGTTTGTATCATATAAGATAAGATAAAACAAAAAGTCTTTTGTTTCTCTTCATAAAGCTGCATAGAGAATTGTAAGTATCTAAATATGTCAAATATTTGTTGACCAGATTAGTGTACATATGTATGTTTCAGTTACATCAAATGTAGTTACACAAATATTTATTGTTAATTTTGTAAGCACTACAAGGATTTTGAAAAAAAATAGAAGACCTTAAGTTTAAATCAATATTTTTATAATAAAAAAATCGCTAGGTTTTTTTACAAAAAATAAACATGTTTGTATTTATTGATTTAAATCAATATATATAGATCTAGGCTAGGTTTTTTTTGTCAGATGGTAGAATCCTGTATGAAATCTTATATGCTGAGTTTGTGGAAGGAGTCAGACCCAAGGGCCATCCAAAACTAACATATAGAGATGTCTTCAAGCGAGACATGAGAGCCACAGGCATCAACGAAAATATGTGGGAAGAAATAGCCAAGGACCGGAGTGCATGGAGACAGACTGCGTGCTGGGACAACCCTCGCTGAGAACAAAAGAATTGAGACGGCCTTAATCAAGAGGGAAAAAAAAAAGCTGCCCTGTCCGCTAGCCCTGAATCTGATGGATACACATGCATGAATTGTGGCAAAGTCTGCCGCTCTAGAATTGGCTTGATTACCAACTCCAGATTCTGCCCCGTCTCAAGAATAAACCAAAACCATTGACTCATCTGGGCGCATCCATTGCCTTTCGTGACAAAAAAGGAGCCATTCAATTTGACTCTTGTGATTACTCTTTTTTTAAACTCTTTTCTATAACTATCACTATGATTAATTTGATTCATGTCATTACACCTTATACGACTTTCTCTATGATTTAATGACCTTTCTGACTGATAAATATGTGCCTACACTTGTAACTCTTCTCTCATGAATTATTTTCCATGTTCTGAGAAATTTGCCCATTTGCTGCTCAATACCATGTTATGTTTCATGTGTGTTTGTCAGTAAGATAATTGTTGTGATTACACTTTTTAAAGAACTCTCTCTAAAATATAATCTAACTTTTGTGACTGTATTTGAAATCCATTAATTATAGCCACTTATATAGTAATATTAACATTGGTTGTTTACTCCTATGCAATAAGTATACTTACACACATTTTTTCTGCAATATTTTATAATACAGTATTAAGCTGCACACATTTTGTAATGAAATATTTTGACTCTCTCATCCTTATCTAATAATTTTTTTTTTTAAATATTGTGTTGTGTGTCTCACACTTAGAAAGTAGAGTCAACTATAAGGACAGATAGTGGTTAATGCTATTTAAAAATTGTCTGCTAAAATAATGTTAGCATGCTGCACTATTAGGCCACCTTTTGAAAGATTCCAAATCGAAAACACAATGATCAACATATTGAAACAAAAGGAGGTTGAATTAATAACAACTAAATATAAGCTAACATGTGTATTTGCAGTTCATTTGCTCATTTAAGTATGTTAGGTATATTTATATTTGATTACTATTTCTTATCTGATCCATCCAAGGTTTAAGAATTACAAAATGCATAAAATGGAAAAAAATTCAAAAGAGTGATCAATTTAATTTTAAGAGATTCCCAAGTTTGTAGGATCTAGAGTCTTTCAAGAGTAAAAAGAAAAATTACTGCTTTTTGTGTGCATTTACTGATTTATTATATTTATGGGCATTTAAATATTAAATTCTAAAGAGCAGTGATTTGCATCTATTTTTTTTTTTAACTTTGTTTACAGCTGGGAACATTGCCAGTGATTTAAAAGATCTTGAAGTCCCCATTGATGCAATAAGTGTTTCAGAAGAAGGGGAAGAAAAGTACAGAAGTTTATTGAAAGGTAAAACTTTCTTTAAAAGTCCAAAGTCTTGACGTTTAGGAAATATTGCAATAATTAATCATCACTACATAAAATGTTGTTATAAAATGTGGTATTTATTTTAGTTATAATTAAGAAAATTATGACAAAACTTGAATTCATAAATGAGTCATGGATTACTTGCAAAATGTACAGCTCTATTGCATAAGCAGCCCAAGTAGCAAGTAGAAATGAGTTGGCATTAAAGGACCTTTCCCAAGAAATTTGACATTGATATGCACCATAATCAAAATTTTTCAGTCACAGGATTGCCTTGGCACATGCAAGTTGATGTGTCCTTACTGAGGCAGAGACCCTTTAAACGCTGGAATCCACCATGCTTGTATAAAGTGTGAACATAATGACATTGAGGAAGAAGTGGGTCACCAAATCTTTCTCTACATTTATGCCATCACAACTTGAGCCTACATCATGTTTGTTAATGCACTCTATACGTTAATTTTGTATTATTATTGTTAAAATGGGGCATGCAAATGAAACAAATAGATATAAACAGATTATGATGGAATTTGTGGCTAAGGGGGTAATAAATGGGTATAAAGGGCATGGCTTACTTTCGAAGGGCACTCAAGTTCAAATCCCAACTTGAGCTGAGCTGTATTTGTTGAGAGCCTAAAAGCAGCTCGGAAACTTTCTTCAAGATGCTTCCCTCCCCCACATAGAAACAGAGCATGTTATAACATGGAAAATGTCTTGACATGGTATTTAAAAGCATTTTTTGAAAATTATTTTCTTTAGAAAAAAGGAATTAAAAGATTAGTCTTTTTTTTTCTTTACTTTCAGACATTGAGCCAGAGGAGTAGCCCTTTTCATTAATTAGCAACTAGTGATAGAAAGCTTATTTTATTGTTTATTTCTGTCACAGCTTGCATTGGTATGTGAACCTGTTTTGGTGTGCCACTCTGATCTATTAATGTAATATTAAGTGGTCCAAAAGTATTTTCAACAACAGTGCAATATATCTGCATATTTATATATTTTATTACAATAAATAACAATAAATAATAATAATAATAAGGCTTGTCTTAGAGTCCGAAGATTAGTGAGGTTTACAGTATTTCCTGTGGCAATGCAGCCCCAGCCGAGACCTACATATTTAGCCACATCCAGGGCAAGCAAAACCACTGTCCGCAGGTGGTCGATTTAGATTTTCTTTTCGTCGTCTGCGTTTGTCCTCAGCAGCAGATTTTCTTTTGGTCTCAAATGTGTATCCTACAGCCTTCGTGAGTGACCTCCAGCTGTCTCGTTCCGACGCCGCATGCAGCCAGGTGCTCTCTTCTATGTCAGCCAAGGAAAGTTGACGCCTAAGCTGGTCTTTGAAGCGTTTCCATGGGGCGCCTCTATTACGTCGACCACATTTTAGCTCACCAAAAAAGACTGCCTTTGGCATAATTTTATAAGCATAAACCCAATGCTACCCATAAAACTTTCAGATACACACAGCTTATGATGTTTAATTCACTGGGTTCATCTTTAGATTTGTGAAGATTCTTTCTGTCACTATGGCACACAATTAACAAACTTAAAAATAACATTATTATTAAATACAGGGTTGGACACAAAAAATCTACCACATTCTGAATGAATATACCAAAAGAACCTATTTGTTTTCATAGGTTTTCAAAATTGTTTTCCTGTCTGATACAGCTACATAGCATCACTATTTCAGAGAGTTTGTTTTTATCATATGCTTCAAACAAAGTCATTATGTTCATCTGTCCAATTCATGATGGCTTGTGAAAAAGAAAGAACAAATGTTATACTGATTGAAAATGGTAAAGCCTAGCCTAACCAATGAAACTTGTCCCATCTCTCTACTGCCACTACCTACGGTGCCCCCTCCAAATGTGGGAGATCTTTATGCCCCACACTATACATTATTATTTTATTTTTTTTTTTTGTTCAGGATTTATATCTCACAAGATTCAAGTAGCTGTGAAAGTGTTGAAGGCAACTTCAATGTTTGGTAGTCCTAATTTCAACGAAGCTGTTCTACTAAAAAAACTTCAACATCCCAACATTGTGCAGGTATGGATACAACTTTTCTAGAGAAACTTTGTTAATACAATAAAACTTTTCAAGTTTTTGAGGTCAGTGCAAAAGACTATCTGCCTGGTTGTGTGGTATACTGTTGAGTCATCTTGATAGTCCTGGGTTCATACCCTGTTCGCTACAATTCCCCATTGTACTGTGGGAAGTTTGGACTAGGATATAGATTATGTAACATAATAGTATTATATGTACATTTGCACACTAGCGCGTCAGTGCCGCACCGCTAGTGTTTACGTAATAAATGGGTTCCTAATATGTCTTCCCTCTTAAACACTAGTTTGTTATTTGTGTAATACAAATATTCTACAGATTATCTTCAACTCTGAAGGATCATCCAAAATATTTTACAGAAATTCTGAAATTAAATAGAGAGTTGTAAAAAAAAAGTCATGTGTAACCAAATTGATAGTTTCTTGCCCAGGTTTACAATGGCCATTTTTTGACATAAAAAATGACTTTTTTCTTAGTAAGCCTTTGAACTAGTTACAATTTGTTTGTCATACAAATTTGCCTCACTTCATATCCTCAATGCTATATATAATTTTTTTAAAAATTATCTTTAAAATGAACAAAAAAGATAATCTCATCTTATCTATGATTGTGGTCATATCTGGGGCATAGGCCACCAACCATCTGAAATTGTCTAGTAGTGTTGTGCATCGCACTTGGAACTCTAAGACCAGCCAAATCAAACAAGAGCTCCGTTTTACCAGCTGAAGGGAGCGGTGTGTTCCTCTTTCACACCACCCTGTCTGACAGAGTGGGGGGGGGGACTCGTAGTTAAACTTAGAGTTTGATTTTACGTTCAGTTCTAGTGGACACGGACTCACCAGACTCACCGGCTAGAGATCCTGCCAAAGGCAGCACCACCGGGACTCTCCAAACCCACCAGCTAGAGATCCTGCCAAAGGCAGCACCACTGGGACTCTCCAGACTCA
>JADKLZ010001517.1:117469-137687 GCA_021533235.1 Biomphalaria straminea
AGACTCACCGGCTAGAGATCCTGCCAAAGGCAGCACCACTGGGACTCCGCCGTGTTCCTTATATTTACCAGGCCCTGGCTAACAGCACGGGACAAACCAATTATGTAACGGCCCCTTAAGGGGTGTCGCGTAGATGTTGGCAGATCGCTGCGGTAGCTCTTTTTCATCGCTGCACAGTGAAATGAGAATACTCTCATACTCTCTTAAGCACTCCCACGGGAGACTTGTTTCGCCAACCATTTGACCTAGTCGTCCCCTCTCATGACTGTTTCTACCCGAAGGCCATGATGAGGAAGGGCAGCGAGCCTGGGTAGGCCACCAACCACCTTTCCCTACAGGCGCCTCAATCAAAAAAGCTATTCTGATTTTATTCTCACTATAGAAAGTGTAAAATGCTGGATAAACTGTGGGACAGCCTTTCAAATCTTAAATCTACAAGGGTTTTGGATTTAAAATATTTGTGTTGGTAACAGAACTCAAAACCTAGTGTCTTTTTGTAATCTTAAAAAAAAAACTTGTTATTGTCTGAATTATCTTATACCTATTATTGAGTGTATTATAGAAATGAAAGGAAAAATTTCTAATCCAGATTCTAGGTGTAGTGACAACAAGTCCATTTTATATTATCTTGGAACTCCCTGAACATGACAATTTGAGCACATTTCTGCAAACTGAAAAAGGACAGGGTATGAAAATCAACAAGATTTCAAATATCAATATGCAGGTGCAGTATTCTAGATATAATAGACTCATATTAAATAACATATTATCCGTACAATAAAAATGTGTATTGTGTAGTCACCATTTTCACCTTAGTGTTTGTTAACAAAATTTAAGAAATAATTCTGTAAAAAAAACAACTAGAGGAAAGTCAGAATATTAACACTACAATAGAGATACCTAAAAATAGTAGGACTAGGACCACTACAGGTCAAAAATATAAAGAACCAACAATTTAACTGAATAAATCCTGAAAAACTTCATCTATCCAGTAAAGAACAAAATTAAAATATTTAGAAAAATCCAGTGGCAGGAAAATAACTTGTCCTTCTCCAGTCCTAGGAAAAAACTCTCAATCACTCACAAAACTTCTCATGCAACAAAATTAAAATATTGTACATACTGTTTGCATTCATATCATCATTTCATCTCTATCTTTGGTCTCGTATGGGGCATTGGCCACCAACCAGCTTCCTCCAGGTGTCTCTGATCTCAGTGACTCTCCAACTGTCCCCATCCATAGCCTGGGAATGTATATACCCCATACACCCCGATACCTAAATAAAAGTCTCACCATACATACTAATGACCGATTAAAAAAAAGTGTTGTTCATTGACTGTATTGAAAATAATACTTCCAAGTTATTTCTTTATGTCATCTTAGTTTACTCTGTAACTTTTTTAAAGTCAAATATTATGTGTCTTTACAGATAGCTCAAGGTATGGTATATCTTCAAGAAAAAAAAATCATTCACAGAGCTCTAACATCACTCAACATTCTGATTGGAAAAGAAATTACTGTGAAAATTTCTGAGTTTAGTCAAGCCATTCTACTGGGAAACAAACAGAAAATGTACAAGTCCCCTCAAGGTAGAGCGTTCATATTTGTGTACAGTTAAATAGTAGAATGTGTGGCTGAGTGAGATAAACCACTTGGCTTACCTAGATAGCGATATAGAGCTTGACCCCTGGCTTAAGTTGAGATGTGTTTAACTGAGCGCATAATGCAGTTTTGAAATCTCTGGGACCCCCAGTTCAGAAACCACTGATCATACTATGACATAAAAGATGTTGAATACAAAAGTAATTTTTTTAAACCTGTTATATAAAAAAAATCAGCACATTAACTTGCATTTATTCAGTTAAACAAGCTATAGCTATGCCTTTGTTATATGCGGGTTCTTTTAAAGAAGCTATACCTGTGTTGTATGTGAGTTCTTTTATTTTATTTTTAAACAATAGAGAAGAAGACTCAACTTGTTAAACTTTAAACATGACAAGTACATTTCTAATATCTACTACATACTGCTGTCTCTCCAAAACTATCTAACAATAATCAAAGGAACAAGTCACTTATCTCCAGCTGTTCATTAGCATATTACTTATTCAATTATCAGGCATGTTCAGTAAATATTCTCCACAATGTTATCATAGAGGATGTTAATAGGAAAGCGTGGTCAAGAGGCTAAGTGCGCTTGAACTTGGCTTGGCTTGGCTACCTAGAAGGGGGGCTCGAGGTTGACACCCAACTTGGGCAAAGTTGTGCTTACTGAGCGCCTAAAGGCAGCACGGGAAACCAACTCCTAGATACCCCCTCCCCCCACTGGTCCACAAATGAGATTGGACCGAAGCGCATGAAAGCAGCGCTATATAAAAGCTATAATAATAATAACTCAGTAACTTTTGCATAAGGCCGATCTAAAATGATTGTGGTACTATATTGATTTGATTATAGAGTAATGCATGTATTAATAATGAATTCGTAATGTATGGGTCACTGGTCATGCAACATGCAGGCTGGACTTTTGTTCAGTTGTTTTTGTGGTCATACCCTGCCCGCTACCATCCCCCATCATCCTGCTTGATGTTTGGACTAGGTAGTAGATTGTCTTCTTCTCTGAAGGAACATCCAAAACATATGAAACTATTTACTTTTTTTGTACAAACATGGGAAAACAATCTAATCCTAGCACACTTTCTCCACAGGTTTACATTTCCCAAAGATTGTGACAGCTCCTGAAGCTCTATTGAAAGGAAAATTTAGTTTTAAGTCAGATGTTTGGTCCTTTGGTGTTATCATTCATTCTACAGTCACACTTGGGAGATGTCAAATTTCAGGTAAATAAACATCCTTGTCAGAGCTTTTATCATTTATTTATTTTTTATTTCAAATGTATCTTCAGGCAACGTCTGGGAATTTCATAAATATGTTTATTTGACATCATTTTGTACATTTCATTTACAAAGTGAGTTTTAAAAAAATGATATTGATATATTAACAGTTTGGTTGATTTAAATCTTTCCATTCGTCTGTTGGACCATAGGGGCATCACACATGATTTGTCAACCATCTTACTCCACTTCACTATATCTTTTACCAGGATCAAATTAACTGTACTAAACTCTTATCTGTAAAGGCTCTTCATTAAGTGCTACATACTTTGGACTGCAAATTGGAGATGATTCAACAACTCTATTGCAGAGGCATACATAGATACATATGTACACACATGTATATAAACTTACATATATACATATGTACATACATAAAAAAGAAGTGAAGTTCCCATTTCAGACCATGCGATCTATGAGGCAGATGATGTAAAGATCATCTGTTTCTGTGGCACACAGTTAATTAGGGTGTCATGTGGCCAGCACAACAACCAACAGCCTTAACTTTTCTCCAAATAAAGTCTGGTATACATTAGAGCTTGGTGGACTCAGAGGCGCCCTGAAGATTTGGAAAATAAAATCACACTCTTCAACTAGATTCAAACTCTGAACCCCCCAGTTATATAGCCAAGTGCTTAACCACTCAACCACCACACATACATAAATACATATATATATATATATATTTGCACACTTTTGAAAGTGAGTTTACATTTAATCAAATATATAATAGTAGAAAAGTACAAGTTTTAAGGTGTTGATTTTAAAAAAGTAAAAGAGCAAAATGTGTGATTAAACACAGATTTTTCAAAAACATCTTGTTCTCTTGATCAATTGTTTTTGCGTAGTTAATATTGTCATTGCCTGAATGATAAGTCTACTTGTAATTCTTTCTTTGCAGAAAAACAAGTTGAGCATCATTTTAGAAACCAGTGTCTTTCCAAGAAAAGGAACAATGTGCCAATTGAAGTACCAAAGGCCTATCTAAAGATAATGTCACAATGTTGTGATCCATTACCAGACAAGAGACCAAGCTTCCAGAGATTAAAACAGTTTTTTGAAGCTTTGCAAATTTAGCTAACAAGAAATATATTTGGTAGATTTTCTTTCCAGCTCAAACAAACCACAAGCTTCCCTACATTCAAAATGAACATGAAAACTTTCCTGTGCCAAACGTAGATTGTAAAACTTGTCTTTTTATCTTGTCTTATCTTCTTACATGTTAGAGACGTTACTTCGAAAAAGAAGATGATTACGTCCTACCCTTCATGCATTTAGACATGTATATTAACCAATGACTTTAACTCTGCTAAGTCACTGGTTTTCCAGACCAGCTCAGGCAACCAATTCAATGCTCTAATAGTGCTAGGGAAGTAGGAGCTTTTGTAGAGATTGCAAAACTTATATTGCTTTGTTTTTCAGCTCTCATTTTTATTTATTGCTGGGAAAAGAGTTACTAGTCACACTAGAAAAACTCTACTTTGACTGTTATAATCTTTCTAAGAGTAAAAAGAAATTAATTAAAATTCTGCTATGAACTAAAAAAAGATTTTATCTTGAAAAAAACTATATGTCTTCAAGTCTTTTCACATATAGGCCCCTTTTCATTAAAGAGTTTTATAAAGTAATTTACAGAAACAAATTTGCACAATGTCTTCTAAGTCTAGAACTAAAAGTCTATCATTATTATTATTAATATAATACTTTTAAG
Organism: Biomphalaria straminea; assembly: GCA_021533235.1. Taxonomy (NCBI): domain Eukaryota; kingdom Metazoa; phylum Mollusca; class Gastropoda; family Planorbidae; genus Biomphalaria; species Biomphalaria straminea. Next base: position 122,073 of record JADKLZ010001517.1, read on the forward strand.
TCTAGTAGATTTTACACATTCGTTTAACAATAATTATTTTCATTTTTTTAAAATCTATCTATCGTTAGTTGTTAAAAGCAAAATTAATTTGTATGAAGGAGGTTTTGTATTTTTATGGTTTTTTTTTTTATGTCTGTTATATTCACATACCACATGGGCATACATTGTGTTTTTAAACTGTGCCATATAAAAACATATTTTAGTCTTATTGTTAATGTAATTATTTAGTTTTTACTTCTTAATAAACTAACTTGGAAGTTAAATTTGTTGGGGTTCAGGTGACCTGATCTCTTGAATTTTTAAAATCTCTTCCTGGTTAGAAAGAGGCGGTCTATTCTTTCATATTTTCCATCTGTTCCCGCCACTGATGTACTACCTCCACGGGTATAATGCTGTTCATAGAATCAAGATCAATGGAAACATGTTCAACAGGTCTTGTGTTGTTCAACATATCCAAGGTTGTTTTTTTGTTTTTTTTAGCCACATTTTATTGTTGTTGTTTAATTTACAACTTGTCTAAATATTTTTTGTTTGTTTTTAAAATGCTTTTATGATCATATTCAATGACTGTTCTGATTTTATAAATGCAACTGAAAAGCACCCTCTAGAAAATAATATTAGATAAGCTTATTATACTTTTATGTTGTTGACTCAAGAATTTTATTTTACTATACATTTTCTTATTCTCATTATTGTTATTCAATTGTTACAACAAAATGTCCAAACAACTATTTTTTTAGCAAAAGATCACTTTATATCTGTGTATCTTTTACCATCTTATATAACTTTGATTTTTTACCATCAACATGACACCCTTGTTAACCATGTGCTACAGAAACAGATAACCTTTACATCATCTGCCCTATAGATCACAAGGTCTCAAAGGCTATATTTGTAGACAGCTATTCAATTTGTAGACAGTTTTTTTTGTCTTCTTATATATCTTATATATATCTTATATCTTTTCTACTATTGTGAACTTACTGACTAGTTGTGTTGACCTAACTATAGAAAGATACTAGATATTGTATAATGATATTTATTAACCCATTAATAAACTTTAAAATTTGTATGACTTGTGTTATGTCACCTTAGTTCTCCTGGTTCATCATTTTAAAAGTAAGCATTTGTGTTGTTGCTTGCATTCTGTCTGGTAATATGTAATGTAAACTAAATTCATTGCACATTAACTGACTTATAAAACAAATATATTGACGTCCTATTTAAATATACTGTAACGAACTTCTCTATCAGGCCTTCTGCAAACACTGCTTAACACAACACAGCACATCTAACTCAAGAACTTAACAACAAGAGCTTCAATAACACAGTGGCGGTTTAATTACAAATACATCAGCCAATGAACACAATAGGCTATACTAACTACAAATGCTTAAACACAATAGAACTGCCTAATTGACACAACAGTCTCTTTCTCGTACAAGCTATAAGACTCCATTCGTAACACCAGTCCTCACTGCTTGCTATTTTGGACTGTCCTGCAACTGTCTTTAACACACTGCTCTAGTCTGTCCAAGCTCTAGAACACATCAGCACAAGCACAGGTCACACCAGGGACAGCCGTTGGTTGCCCGTGCGACTCGCCTAAGTCTGCGTGTCAGTAGGTCACACACACACACACACACTATTTCAGTCCGCCACCGGAGTTACAACATTGCCCCCTTCTTAGATGTGTCCGTCCCGGACAAAATTTACCTCACAACATGGGCTGTGGAGGTTTATCGATGCCGGTGGGGGTCTATCTGTGGGAGGGGCAGTGGGCTTATACTGCCATCTCGATGAAGCCATCTGCGTTCCACCCAGTGAATGTAGCTTTCTTGGTCACTGTTTCTCTTTATCTAGTATGGTCTAGTGCTATGTCATTCCAATGGTCAGTAGGCCTCTGAATCCTATACTCTTAAGCGAGCAATTCTTGTATATATATATATATTTATTTATTTATAAATTTTATTTCGAAAACGGCTCTAACGATTTTCTTTAAAATTTCAAGGTATGTGCGTATTAGTGAGAAAAAAATTCTGAACTCATTGGCCACATCGGGAAAACTCGAGTTCGACCGTTATTTCGATATGAAAATGTCTCAATTTAATTTTGGTCAGAATAATTTATGAATGAAATGGAAAATTTATGAATGAAAGTTTTCCATGACGTAAACGGGAAAAACGCTGCTTACGTCACTAAGCTTACCTTACTACAATGCAAACAAGAACGAGTTTGAAAGTATCAATGGACCTAATTAAACATTTGCGCACCATTTTATTAAAGATTGATTTATCCTATACTCTTAAGCGAGCAATTCTTGTATATATATATTTATCTATTTATTTATACATTTTATTTCGAAAACGGCTCTAACGATTTTCTTTAAAATTTCAAGGTATGTGCGTATTAGTGAGAAAAAAATTCTCAACTCATTGGCCACATCGGGAAAACTCGAGTTCGACCGTTATTTCGATATGAAAATGTCTCAATTTAATTTTGGTCAGAATAATTTATGAATGAAATGGAAAATTTATGAATGAAAGTTTTTCCATGACGTAAACGGGAAAAACCTGCTTACGTCACTAGGCTTACCTTACTACAATGCAAACAAGAACGAATTTTAAAGTATCAATGGACCTAATTAAACATTAGCGCACCATCTTATTGAAGATTGATTTATTATAGAACTATGGAAGGAAAGTAATGAAATTAAATGTACCGATGTATGATTAGTTATTACCAAAACAAAGGAAATGGTGATTACACAACTGCTCTACTGCTCCTTACTTTCTCACACTGAACAAGATATCTAGCTAACGGTCAACGAGTTTGCTACGCTGCAGGCACTTTTGATTTAACTATAAACCTAAGTAAAAACGTTAGGGTTACCGTTAGGGAGTGGTGACGAAAGGCCCAGGAGTTTTCTGAATGGAGGGATGTGTAAAAGCAGGCCATATCTTTCCATGGGCTGTAGCACCAGTAGCAGTAGTATATAACCTTTCTTAGTATAAATTATTTAACCGAGCAAGGCTCGGCCACCTGATATTTATAGAACTATGGAAGGAAAGTAATGAAATTAAATGTACTGATGTATGAATAGTTATTGCGTTTTAAGTGCTTAATAAATTGTTTACACTTTAATTGCGTAGAGCGGTGTAGATTCCTCATTAATCTTCGGATTTGATGTCAAGCCTTATTATAATTATAATTTTGCTGGTAAAATTAGGACCATGTGTTCATGCTTCAGTGTCTAATGTCCCGTACCAAAACAAAGGAAATGGTGATTACACAGCTGCTCTACTGCTCCTTACTTTCTCACACTGAACAAGATATCTAAACTTGGGGTTCCCGTTAGGGCGTGGTGACGAAAGGCCCAGGAGATATATGAATGGAGGGATGTGTAAGAGCAGGCCATATCTTTCCATGGGCTGTAGCACCAGTAGCAGTTGTATATAACCTTTCGTAGTATAAATTATTTAACCGAGCAAGGCTCGGTCACCTGATATTGTTCACTAATCTGAGGTGCCGTTTTATTACAACCCCCACCCCCCCCCTAACGTAGGTGGGGTTAACTAGTTTCTGTTGATTCAGACGCGAGTTTATAAGATAAGACTAATTCAACTAAACCATTGGATTTTATGGTATAGGCCTATATTTAAACTATTGATTGAAATGCCACATATGCAGAGGCAGAGGTCAATTCTTTCGAATAAAACATGTTTTTGACTCATGCGACCAAGAACAGATTTTAACTTAACAGTAGATTTATATTACGTGATCATTTAACGTCTGCATTAGCAATAACAATGTCGTCTGCTTTTTATTAAGTCGTCTCTTTAATATGAACTAGCAGGGGAAACAATTTGCTTTAAAAATACGGAATTTGTGATATTTCTATTTTGTATATGGACTGCAACCTTTTGGGAAAATACCGAAAATAAAATTCAAAAGTTTAATAAAAAACTTAAGTTGTTTTTTTTTTCGAATTGCTGTGGTCTGGCTGCGAATCTGCGGTTCTTAACGAGCGCCTAGGAAGAAATCTGTGTACGAAATCGCATACGAATTCGTAGAGTAAATGATGAGATCTCTTGATCAATTAGTCATCAGTAGTAGGATGTAATCATCTTTTTTGAAGTAAAGTCTGCAGCATATAGGATATGATTTCACAAATATAAATTATAAATAAGCTTTTAAGACGCCAGAACGCAGTAAGTGCACCTTTTGTGCTTTCATTCATTGTACATCTCATGCTAGAGTTTGACACACTGGGCCTTATGATCCGTTGTGTTATCTACCGCACACCAGCTAGTGTATTATCTTGTCTATTGTGTGTCGGATATCTAGGTCAAGGAATTTTAGAGGAAATTTGCTGCTATTGAATATTGTTTTCCTCGGAAATTTTGCACACTAATAAAATGTAACTAAATATCTCGCATATCAACTAATTTATACACACGTGAAAGCTGTCGGGGCTAAACGTAAGCATGCATATGGTGTTATTTGTTTGATTTCTATTCTTGTTTTTAAACTGAATAAGAAAAAAAAAAGTGTTACATCTGTCGGGGAATTCCCGAAAAATATTTCTGGGAAAAATGTTTTACGATCAAAACTTAGTTGCATTGAAGGCCAAATCCGTCTTAAATTTGCTCCGAACTGGGAGAATTTTGTTTTACAATGCCGAAAACAGGTAAGTAATTTTAATATGTGTGTATTATTAGCAGAAATTAGTTAACATGTTAACTCTTTCTCTCCGTAATTATTTACCATATTCTGGTGGAATCAACGTTGGTATCGTCGGTTCGGAGAGAAAGAGTTAAGAATGTTAAGTTTTCGGAACCAAGTTTTCTTGTACACAATGTTGGTTTTTAATTCTAATTGTTAAGTATTTTTTTGATTGCTTTAGCTTCTAGCACATTTATTTAAGCGAAATCTTAGCTACAAGTAGATTCCTCAGAGTTTGAGTTATCATTTTATCATTTAGCTGTTCAATTATTATTACGCTTGCAGAAATACATAGCTTTCCCTAGTCAAAGTCAATATCAGGTTACTTCAGGTATCACCCAATAGTCTAGTGAACACACGGGCGTTCTTAAATAATAGATCTATAGAAAATCAAAGTTCCAGTCTTCACCGAGATTTAAACCCGCGATGATCTGTTCGTTAGGAAGCAAAGTGCTTCCCCACTTATCCAACACGACCCCAAAAAGAAAGAGGGATCTCAACATGTTCTATGGCATCCGCAAAGATGGAACATTAGTGTAAAGTTTCACACAGATTTGTTAATTAAAAAGTGATTAGTTTTAGTTGGGAGTTACATAAACTCATATGTAGGTTACTTTTAACTTTATTGGAGATTTTGATGCATGGTAGCAAATCGATTAATAGCAAGTTTTTTTTTATCTGATGGACAGAATAAAGGAGGTGTTGATACACATTTTTTTTTAAGTTGAATGATAATGTGTGTACACATTTTATCACATCAGAATCACATGTTTCGTTTGTAAGATCATTTAAGCGTCCTTGATATTATTTAGCTTATAGTAAAATTATCCTATATAATAAATATTATTAGGCTCTATATAAAAAAGTAGATGCCTTTGAAATGTGTGTATATAAACATATAGTTCGTCCGTTATGGTTCGATGATGACCACTTTGTCATCCAGGGGGCTGAGGGCTTTGCACTGGGATTTTATGCCTCCTCATGTGGCTGGTGAGACCTATGTGAGCCCGAAATATTCGGCCGCACTCTGGGCAGGTTATTCCAGCTGGAGCTAGTGTCATTGGCCTTGTTTTTCTTCTCAGGCGCTTTTCTTCTGCCTGCGTTGTTCTATTTTCCTCAGCAACCAGACGAGAGAAAGTCAAATTTTTTTCATTCATTACATGTCCTTCATGACAAATTAAGAAATAATATTAATATATTATATCGGAATGTGTGTTGAAAAATGACAATGCAGAACATATTAGGGAAATCGTTTCTGCCAGTAATAGTTGCTGTACTGGTTTAGGGGTGTATGGGGTATCTAGGAAGGGCAGCACTTTTAGTGGACATGCAGTCGAAACCTCTTTTTGAGGGTGGCTTGGCCCACTCTTGGTCCCCACTCTGTACCCAACTCTCACCTGTGGCTTCCAGAAGCTGTAGCATGCGCAGCGTCCACACCACGGAAACGGCTTTGACTGGCCGGCTAAACCAGGTAGATGGTATCTGACGTGTCCATGGAACTCAGTACACTGAGGTTTTGTCAAACCTATCCTGTGAAGCCCGGACTTGGCGGCCTGTTCGAAAGGTGACACAACTCGGCTAATCGGACAGAAAGGCAAATACCAGCACAGTGCTGTGGAGCACTCAAGAGCTGGACAAGACAAACAGAAAGTCTCTGGCCATCCACTGCACCCAAACTTGTCCTCGGACATCTTGGTTCTGGAAAAGTATGTACTTTAGGGCTAGATAGTGAGGTCGACGTGTTGCGCAGATCCTCCTCACTTCAATCCAAATACCAGTCATTTGTCATCCTCCCCACCCAAATATGTCTCACCAGCCACATGAGGAGGCATAAAACCCCAGTGCAAGTGGACATGACAAAGTGGTCATCATTGAACCACGATGGACGAACTATACAATACTGGTTTAGATCTCACATATCTCCTCAGAGGACGCTATTGAAAGGAGACTTGCATGTCATTTTTACAAAGCTTATATCCTTTTAACCCTAACAGGCCCACAAGAGACATTGGATCTAAGCGTACCGATTTTGCTATAGCTTTGTTTTGCACATGTTTTTTTTAACGTAGGCTCCTTAAGTGCTGGTCAAATAGGTAGCACATCAGAAGGAATCTTATATGATAAAAATTAAGCAATTAAGTAGCGATTCCACATTCCTTAGCAATATATTAGTTCCTTACTTGATTGATTCACTTTCCCACTTGATCCTGGTGGTCTTTAGAAACATGCTACTTTATTTAAAACACACACAAAAAAACTTTAAAATAGGGAAAAAGGAAATAGAGAAGGGTGACGAAAATACAATTAGGGGCCTTGTAGAAATTTGTAATAAAAGACTGGCTAGATGGCTGTCTGTACGATAGACTGTCATTCGATTTTCTCGATCACCCTGTGTTCAAGCCCTGACCGCTACCATCCCTCGTCCTCCTGCGGGAGATATGATCTAGGAAATTTATTATTTTCAAGTCTGAAGGGACATCCTAAACTTGTGAAACATTTTACAAACAACTAAATATTTATTGGATTTTTCTTTTATCTATTTAGCAATTAACTCAAAACTATTTCTCTGTTCAGTTATCTTTATTTAATATTTGATTTTTTTAATGGGATTTTAAGTTTAAAAATTTTATTAATTCATTATTGAGGGCGCGGTGGCTGAGTGGATAAGCGCTTGGCCACTGAACTGAGGGTCCTGGGTTTCTTTGTGAACACTTTTAGAATTTCTAGTGCACCTCTGAGTTGGGGGAAAGGAAATGCGGTTTGTCTTTGTACTGCCACACGATACACTGCTCGTTAAACGTAGATTAAGAAACAGATGCCCTTTAAATATCGTAAGGTCTGAAAGGGGGAACTTCAATCATTCTCAATTTCATTTTTTCAACCTTTAGGATTCATTAACGAAGTGTATGGTGGGAAGCGTGGTCGAGAGGCTAAGTGCGGCTTGAGCTTGGATTGCTTGGCTACCTAGAAGGGGGCTCGAGGTTCGACAACCAACTCGGGCAGAATTGTGTTTACTGCGCGCTCAAAGGCAGCACGGAAAACAAACTCCTAGATACACCCTCCCCCCCCCACTGGTCCACAAATAAGATTGGACCAAAGCGCTCTGAGCATGCTATAAGCATAAAAGTAGCGCTATAAAAAAGCTATAATAATAATATCTAGTAACATTAAACAAATATTTACATATTGCTGTTTTTTTTTTTAAATAAAAGTGAAAATTTCAAAAGTTTTATATTTTACAGATTATTACTCAAACAAGGAAAGAATTTTACTGGTAGGGAGAGAAGGTAATGGTAAAAGGTCTATTGTCAAGTCTTTGAGAAGCGACTCAGAATATAACGACATTGAAGCTATCGCGACTCAAGGTGTGGGGGACTGCAAAGAAGACCGCCAAGAAAACATCCTCACAGTTATAAACCGTGTCCAAGCAACTATCCAGAACACACCCGAAGGCTTTGACGCCATCGCTCTGGTTCTTAAGTATGGCGTCAGGTTCACCAAGCAAGAGAAGGACGCCGTGGAAATAGTTAAACTCATGTTTGGCGAGAACGTGTTCCGGAGTCACGGGATGATCATCATGACCTACGGTGATCTCTTTGAGACGGACAGCGAGGAAGACGGTATAACGTTTGAAAGCTGGTGCAGGGAGCAGACTGGGGACATACAGAGATTGTTTGAAGAAGTCAACCACAGAATTGTTCTGATGGATAACAAAAGCCTGGAAAAACAGATAACACAAGCCAGAAATATACAGAGATGTGTCAAGCTGATCGATAAGAAATACACAACAGAAGACTATCGAAGAGCAGAATATGGACAGAGAAAACTTATTTTACGAGAAAACCCTGGAAACAACCCAGAACCAAAAGATCATCGCACTGTTATCAACGGAAACATCAACGGAAACATCAATGGAAACATTTTCTTTAGCTTTCTTACAATGTGGATATGTTTAATGTTATTTATCATTTCATACTCTTTTATATTAGGACTAGTCTGGACTGCGTTTTTGTTATTGGTGATACTCTTCGTCCACTTGCAAGTGAGAAAAGGGTTGATGGTGATAAGGCTACCTAATATGTACGTAGCATGCATCTGCGTTTCTGTCGTAGTTTTCATCTTTTTCGTAATTAAAATAAACGGCAACGAAGCCAATGAACAGCCTGGAAGCAACATAACATCTTAGGCTTTTTTAGGAACTCTTAGTAATGTGAGATGTCTGTCAAGTCATATTTGAATCACAAACACCCAATATAAAGAGAAGTTAAATTAAGCCCCATGTTTCTATAACCTTTGAACTTTTTAGCTTTCCTATCTTCAAAACAAAAGAAGTATTGAACACTGTGACACCTTTCTAAGAGAACTTATGTATCAAAGCTTTAGTATCTACTCCGTCAGAAACTGTGAATTACTTTGACATCCACAGGCCAACGAAATACCTAAAGATATTGATACCTAGAAATACCAAAAGATATGTGCCTTTTAATAACAATGTATATTCTAGAAATCTATCTGTATGCTCATCTTGTGTTATTATGTTCCTCATCTTAGACGCTAACATTGTTGCTTATTATTAGACCAAGTTTCTACATGGCATTCCTTTAAAGTATATCTGAAATAAACATCTCTTATAATAAAAATGTTTCAGTATTTCAGACTTTCTATAAAGCAAAAATTAATCAATTGTTTGATGACTTGACTAATAAACTATTTGTTTAAAAATCAATTATTTATAACATTTTTTCCCTAATGAAAATTTCTAAAGCATAGACGAACACTAGCAAAGTGGTGAGTACTGTCAAGGTAGCTTTACAAGTCTATCTAGGGCAGCCTGTGGATCGCTACCCCCTTGGTGTTCGATTGACGATTAGCCAGGGGTCGCATAAATATGGATTTTTATTATTTATTCTACTATTTCTGTGTGTGGGGTGGTCGCGGCAGATTAGGGGATTGTAAAAAGGGGTCGCGAGCATAAGAGGTTGAGAACTGCTGATGATTAACTTCTTGTTGGGGTTATGGTTAGGCCGTGGCTCGTCTGCCCGGGCACTCCTGGTGTAATTGATATGTAGTTATTATACAGAACAAGTAATAATAATGTTAACATATATCATTTAACAACAAGGGTTTAAGTACAACAGTTTAATGAGTAGATGATGTAATATGACATGAATGATGAGTAAGTACCAATAGTATTTACAAGGTAAAGAACAAGTCACTATAAGTTATTCAAATTATTCAACATAAATATAGCACACCTTAAGCCCAGTGCCACAGTTAGGGCTCGCGAAGCTCACAGCCCAATGCCATGGATTAAAGCCAAGTAGGATCCATACCATAACAAAGCCTACAGATCAGGCTTGACTCCAGCAGATTCCCAAGCCTGCATCCCTAAACAAGAAAAATGCAGACTCCCTGTGACCGCCATTCATAATACTATAATACTAACCATTTTAGAGCTATAAGTAAAAATAAACTAACTTACCCAATGCTGTGAAAGGAAACAAAAACAGAGAGCTCCATCAAAAGAACTGCTATCCCTGAAAACATACAGAGCAGTGACGCCAAGAAAAGTACCGTTGATTTTTTGGTTCACTCTTCATTTCAATGTTTGTATACAAAGCACTCTTGGCTGCTTGATTGGCCGGCATTCTCTAAGTCTAAACATATTTTGTACCTTGTTGGGCCTAAACAGATGCACAGCCTCTAAAAATATTTACCTTGTAAAGTGTTGTTTTAAAATGTTTTACATGTTTCGGATGTTCCTTCAGAGTTGAAGATAGTTACTTCCTAGTCCAAACCTCCCGCAGGACGACTGGGGATGGGAGCGGGCAGGGTTTAAACCCGGGACCATCGATAAATCCAAAAGACAGTCCAGAGTGCAAACCGCTCGACCAGGCAGCCATCCACCTGTATACAAGCGCTATGTTGTGTCAGATGCCTTTCAATTCAAACATTCTCTAAACACTGCTCGTACTAAAGTAGGTAGCAATGGCAGTTTTATGACACATGTTTTGCAAGAGAATAGTCTACTACAATTAGGACAATTAAACAAAGCATATTAGAAAATCTAATAATATACTCAGAAAGACAAAGATAATAGCACTCTCCTAGTTACATATGTAAAAATAATGTTCTTCTTTAGTGCTATTAGACCACAGAATTGGCTGCCTGAACCAGCCAGGAAAACCAATGTCTTTGCAGAATTGACGCTAACATGCATGACCCATAGGACGTAATTATCTCTTTTTAAACAATGCCTGTCTTCACCAGAATTCAATCCGCGGAGCATTGGTTTTGAAGCTCAGACTTTATTACTCAGCCACCGTGCAAGCGACTATTATTGATAAACTCAGGGCAGGGGCGGCCCTAGCAGTGCGCGGGGCCCTGGGCGAGAGTCATATGCGGGGCCCTTAGCTATATATATATAGGCCTATCGAACCACATTTCACTAACGGTCTAATCCATCTGTAATGTGTCCGCCTCAAAGCTGTGGGCCTTATATTTGTAACAAAACATAGAACATTACGTTGGTTTACTATAAGTGCATCGTAAAGCCTATTAAATTCCAATTATTCTGCATTAACAGATGCAAATAAAAAAGAAAACACTCGCGCACTACTAATAGTATGTCTCCTCTCTCACTCTGCAAATTGAAGCCAATAGGATGTTATATAAAAAAAAAAACGTGTGCTATAGGAGTTACAGTGATCCATTCACTTTCACAGACCCGACTTTTGCGGAAGGGTTGTATCACGGGTTTTCAAAAAACAAATCTATAAAAACAAGATTACATCTCGTGTTTGTTACTATTAATAGTGAATAGCTACCAAAGTGATATGTTTTTCTTAAAGAAACTGCTTGCATAAGTGATTTAAAAATTATATTTTTTGGTTTCAGAAAAGAAAAAAGAAGCCGTTACATTAGAACTCTGAATGTCTTAAATATTATGATGTCGGATTTTTACTATCTTTTCTAGTTTACGAGATCTAAACAGGACGGACGAACGTACGGACAGACATTCCACACACAACTAATAGCGTCTTTTCCTCTTTCGGGGACCTAAAAATATTTCTGCGTTTTTGTTTTTGTATTTTTTTTTGTTTATTTTTCAACACGTTGACACGGATTTTTCCTCGGCCGCACTATGTCTATGCATAGTATAATAAATAGCCTATTGGGAAAAAGAAACTTAATACGTCATCGCCAAACTTGCTGAAAACTGATTTTTCAAAATAGCTATACAAGCACATCAACTGGTGATACTGTTTATATCCGAAAAATATTACACGTTTATGAAATTAAATAGCCTACCGCGAAAATCGGAACTTCGCGTGCTGTCTTAGAACGTATCACCAGCGACAGTCGAGAATACACTGTATACTTATTTAGTTATTTTCAGTGCTTTAAAAAAAATAGGTGCCGGTACTGAGTGATGGATAGCCTAATTTTCAACTAACAAAAAATTAATAATAAACGCTAAAATTCAAGGAAATTAATAATTTTTCCCCACATTGAAAAAAGTGAAGTACGCCGTACCGGTTTGACGGTTAAAAAAAAAAAAGCACTGATTATTTTCATTAAAAAATCAATTTGTCAAAAGTTGCATTTATGATACTACAAATGTTATGACTCTTTCATTTTCAATTTTTTCATAATGCAAAGAGTAGATCAAACTTTATCACTACACATTTTCCTTAAAAATTCCGATTAGATGTCGTTATTTATATAACAAATAAACGATTATGATTGGTTGCTTCCACATATGTGTTTTTATTGTGAACTGTTAAACAATGATAGCCTATTAGACTCGGCTGTCTATACCGAAACTAAACGGTATTTCGAAATAGGCCTAAGCAATGTAAGTTAAAAGCTTAAATGGCAATTGGTAAAGTAAATATACTGGGAAAATATCGAGTAACATTTCCTTGTTTATAATCACTCATTTAGTTTTCGAAGTTGGTGACAATAAAATCTCCCAGCGCGGGGCCCCTCTCAGGCGCGGGGCCTGGGGCGGTTGCCCCACTTGCCACCCCCTAAGACCGCTACTGACTCAGGGTGTGTGTTAATTACTAAAATAAAAATGCTACTTAAAATATTTTCAATTATTTCAATTTCAATTGTTTTGTTTTTGTTTGGTAAAACTGTCACTCATTAATAATGGGAGATTTCCACAGTCTAGAAACGATACACGCTGTTGTGCAGATATAGATCTAGATTTAGGTCAAGCATTTCCCGAGGAAAACAAACAACTATGAATCATGTGATGTTTTTAGATGACCTAGGTCTAATGTGTGGGCCTACACATACTTTTCGATTTTAATAATAATTGTTTTTTTTTATTGATAAAATGATATTCTTATTTTTATGCGTGTTTATTGAAAATTAATCACACAATAAATCTATTACTGTATTACTATGCCTATAGATCTAGTGCTAGACGAACTCTTATTAGAACTGACACGGTAGGCCTTTTATCTGTGGTAAATGTATACTAAATATGACTCTCATCGTTTGACAACCTTATTCAGTATACAACATACAAAATGGAGGATACACTGGAAGGTGTTTTGATTCAGAGAGATGGTAAGCAGAAGTGTAAATTTGTGTCTATACGTATAGCTCTTATTTATTCATAATTGTGAATGTTTTGTATTCTTTGCCTCGAAGCCTTACAGCTGCTCATTTTTTTTTATTAGGCCTACTCTGTTACTGTCATGAATCACAAATGAATGCCTTTAGGACGCACTTAATATATAAATAGGCATATATTTTTGTATACATAAATATCAGTCAAATACAGGAATATATTTTTTAATTAATATATGAATAGTTGCTAACAAAGGGGAAGGGGCGTCTTGATAAAAAACTACAAGCTGATAGGCCAATCTCTAATCTGTTTAATCTGTTCAGTATGCTTGATTTGAGATAGCCTACTATTTTATCAAGTTAAGAATACAAAAATATTTTATCTCAAAATTCATTGTATCTTTATTATCTTTTCAATTAAACATTTCCTTTAAAATAAAACAAAGAGAATGTTCTGCACGTATTTATATACAAACCAAGTCGTGCTTGTTGATTACAGATTTCCAACTCAAAGATGTCATTGCTTTTTATGGCTGTCAGGCAAAGAATCCATAGCAGTAGGAAAGCAAATGCACTTCTATGATTTCTTACTAGCATATGCAAAGAAAAATTCACATTTATCTATTTTGTTAGATGATTTTACGTATTAAACGAAAATATTGGTACGTTTGATAGATTCTAGTCCCTATAATTAAAAATTATGAGATATCAGGATTCTTAAAGACAACCTGCACCCATTAAACCACTGTTACATAAGATCTGAACGAAGTGGTCGTCTCATTTCCATTAGGACTAAGACTGAAAGATTTTAAAACTCCTTTATCTCACTTACGGTCAGAGTATTACTAGGTCATCTGTCAAGAAGTACATAGAAGTCCAATTCATAAAGCGCTGGTTGTTAGTGTGTATGTGTTTCATGTGTGAATGTTGTTCGTATTTGCATCTTTGTTGTTATTGCTACAGTAGTTACGCTAAGGTGGTTAATTGTAGTAAGACGGAAGTTCCATTGGATCGGACCAATACAAATTATATTACCGTATCTTATATGTAAGATAGCGGTGGCTGAGCGGTAAAGCGCTTGGCTTCTGAACCGGGGATCCTGGGCTCGAATCCTGGTGATGGCTGGGATTTTTATTTCGGGTTACTTGGGCGCCTCTGAGTCCACCCAGCTCTAACGGGTACCTGACATTAGTTGGGGAAAAGTAAAGGCGGTTGGTCGTTGTGCTGGCCACATGACACCCTCGTTAACCGTAGGCCACAGAATCAAATGACCTTTACATCATCTGCCCTATAGATCAGGAGGTCTGAAAGGGGAACTTTACTTTTTTTTTTACTTTTATATGTAAAATGTATCCATGTATTATTACTTCTTTTAACTTTTACAGACAATGACAACTTGAAAGATTTAATTATAATTGGACGATCTGGCAACGGATTGACTAGTGTGGAGCAGAGAATCCACGAAGGCAATGAGTATCGTGTCATTGACTGCAAGGGGATTGGAGATGCGGGTCAAGACATCACACTGCTTGAAAGAAGACAACACTATTTCAACTTGCGAGATCAACTACGTCAGATACACGCCATCCTGTTTATCATGAAGTATGGAATACGGTTCACGCAACAAGAGAAAGACGCAGTCTCAGTGGCGAAGTCGACGTTTGGGGAGAATGTATTCAGATCTAAGGTGGTGATAGTATTTACGTACGGGGATATGTTTCGCAAAGACGTGACAGAAGCTACAGATCTGGACGAACGTTTCATGGTCTGGTGCAGAGACCAGATTGGTGACGTGAAAACTCTCTTTGAGGAAGTGGACTACAGATGTGTCCTGTTTGATAATAAAACTCAAGATATAGAAAGAAAAACTCAACAGTGGCTACAGTTAAATTATAACATTCAAAAAGTGGAACATGTTAATTTAACTATAGATGAAAGACTGTTACTAAATCAAGCTCCAACAAATGTGGTAGCTGTCATTGGAGAAAAAACACCTTTCTCCAAGCTTTTTGACAAAATAAAAGAATTTGTAGTTATTGTAGTGATGACATTTAATTTTCTCGTTCATCTTTTGTAAACCTAAAGTGACATAAACAATTAAATCAAGAAATACGAATCTATTTTTGTAAGAACACATTTTTTTTTAAATTGCCTTTGTATACTGCAGCTTTAATGATTACAACATCCTCAGTACGTTAGGGTCTAAGCGCTTTTGAGGATCAATTAGCAGCGAAGAAGGTTTCCGTACTGCCTTTCTTCTTCTTATCTTATATAATACAGACGTTACTTCAAAAAAGAAGATGA